>JAHDVE020011253.1:0-56903 GCA_022606495.2 Halesus radiatus | reverse complement strand
GGCAGGCGAAATAGCTGAAGTATGTTAAATTAACTAGTATGAATAGCAGAACTTTTATAAAACGTTTTTTTTTTATTTAAAAATGTATATTTTTTTAATAAAATATTAAAAAAAAATAGAATACAAAATGAAAAATTAAGTAATGTGGCGACTATGAGAGGTATCTTCTTCTCTATATGTAAAAATGAATGTTTGTCTGTGTGTCCTCGATTTTCTCGAAAATAACTCTATCGGTTTAGCTGAAAATAACACAGTTTGTTCTTATTAATTACCGGGAAGGTTTAGAGAGCAGTTTGAATGAAATCCAATACGTAAAACTGTTGCTATAACGTTTTAAAATTAGTATGAAAAACGTTGAATCCGACATGTTGTATTGAGGTTGGCCCATAGATATACCACTCTGGTTAGCCATGGAATACATATTCAAAAGAAGAAGGTTTGTTTGTATAGAATATTTTAAAAACGGAAAACACAAGTAGGTACCTACTTAAGAATTTTATTATTTAGATATGTTTTGAAAAAATAAATGTTTGGAATGAAATAAAATTTACAAATTGTTTCTTTGTTTAGAGATAGTAATAGTCGTTGAAAGGCATTACTTTCGCTGTCAAATCAATTATGGCACCCAAACGACAAGGAATAATTCACAACTTCATAACTATATTAAAAAAATATATTAAATCCCGAGTAAGGCCGGGTACACATTAGCTAGTATAATATTTTTAAAAAAAAATCAGCAAAAAAGATTTATCGCGCAAAACAACATCACCATTTTTTACTATAAAATTGGAGGTCAGTGTCAGGTCAGATCCAAGTGGAATGAGAATTTTCCGGTACTTGCTTATTATCATTAAGTGGTATGTTGAGATGGAAAATGATTTCCATTTGTTTTTTTGCCGAAATATGCGGAAGCATATTTTTGTCCAATTGCGTAGAACTTTGATTTATTTCATTAATAGATAGGTAATTAATACATACAGTAACATAGAGCAAAATGAGGCTTAATTGAAAATAAATGCATTAGTTTTTAAATCTGGCAGCCATACTTTTTTTTCAACCCTACAATGGAAGGGAGGTATAAAATTTATTCTATTTAACATCAAACTAATTTAAGCGCCGACCGATCGCTCTAGCTTCCTTCAAGATATTCTTTCCTCAGCAATGCGCTTTTTTATCGTTGGCAAGTTTCATTGTGTAGTAGGAACTATTGATTGAAATTTAATGTTCGTTTCAGAGATAAAATAATCGAGTGAATTATGCATGTTTTCGAACAATTTAAACAATCTTTGTCATTTAGGTAAAGAGTTACGATCGTTCTTCCGATGATCAATCCGAGTCACCGATCAGCCAAGTGTTTTGTTAAGTATTCGCTCTGTTTGCCTGCTTCCAAGCATTTTTTATCCTAAATTGTCTATGGAGGTGCCCGCCCACTTTCAGTAGCTGCCCACTTTTAAGGCAAAAAAGTGATATCAACGTAAAAACTTTCAATGTAAAATAAACATAGATGAGTTAATATTGTATTTAGTATGAATACATATCATTTTTTAAATACTAATACACACACCAACATTTTATACTTCACAAAACGTGTGTTAAAAATATGTTGAAAATAAGTTTTTAGCTTGACTTTTGATAATGTCGAAAAGCACATTGTTCGTTTCGTACATTTGACATTTTTTTTGACGTTTCTCGATGAGTGAAAAAAAAACAAGACAAAACGTAGTTTATAATTAGTCAAATAAGTTGGGTTCTCTTCAGTTTTATTTAAAATATTTTAAAAACATGTTTTGACATTTGAAAACGGAAATAAATCTTTGTCATTTAATATTTGAATCGCGTAAAATATACCGCGAACTAATAATGACATTTGATATTTTGGCGACATTTGTTCACCCTGTTACACTTTTTATAACTAGTCTTCTGTTGAGGGGAACTTAATCCACAAAAATGAGTATCCTAAATGTGATTTTGTTCGACAATTTCGTTGGGAGGAACGAATTTGTGCATTTGAATAGTGTTGCGGCAAAATTTCGACTCGACAGTTGCTCAGTAGGGTTGGGAAGAACGGCCGTTAATGTCGTAATTCTCTAATTGTTCAGGAAAGATAAAGTTGATTTCTCACCACCTTTATTTCAAGACTTGACAGTATCATACAATAGAGACTCTTTAAAACGTTTCAAATCAAATAGGTGAAGCGGTATATATCTATCTGTATTCCTTATCAAATTCTATATTTTATATAATGCGAAAGGCAAGCCGTAGTACGAGCCGCATACATCTTTATTCCTAAAATTACTTTTGAATTTTGATGACATATGCTAATTTTATCATTGAAATGTAAGATAAAGCAATTTTTCTCGAGTCCCATCTCTTTATCTAACCTTCCTTAGACTTTTTAAAGTAGAACTGCATACTTAATTCATTTTCGGATTTTCGTGACATATAAGTTTACCCAAATGCCACAAATATGTTTATTGTGAGTGATCGCGATACATATTTTCCTAAACGACAGCGATCAATCAAACATAGGAGAAAACGCTCAATTTAAAATAGGAGTAAAATATACTTCTCGTTTCCATCAGTGGGTTAAGGAAGAACGTTTCCATTCTAGGATTAATCGGGACCACCAAGAAAATGTGACTCTTCTGGTCTTTCATAATATTCTTCTTTTATGTACACTCGATGCTCTGTTGCGTACCCCACTGCCATGCAGCTGCGTCCTGATTAGGTACTACTGATTAAACGTTCTTCTGTTGTATATTTCATTAAAATTAATAATATAATAAAAGATGAACAACAAATAGCAGCGAATAACTCCATGTCAATCTTCTACCACCTCATTATTTTGTCTTTTCAGCCGATTTCCTTCACATTTGCAAGAAAAATGACCCGGCGTTGCAAGAATGCTTCAAAAAATCAGTTTTGACGTTAAAACCATATCTGGCGAAGGGTAAGTTAAAATGTTGTCACATATTTACTCCAGTTTCTATGTTATTTCTCTTTTAATTCCGATTTAATCCGATAAAAAAATGGATTTCCTTCGATCCAATGCTGATCCCAAGAAATTCCAGCGACCGAAATAATCTATTAATAACGCTTGTTCAACCATCACAAAATAAAATCGGTCTAAAATCATCCCCATACTACGTCCGACAGTATAAACATCTCATGACCAAAATACTTTAACCAAAAACATGTCCTTCAAAAAAAAAAATTATTTAAAAAACGATCGAAAAAAAAAATGATTGAACGATCAAGTATCCCTTTATTTTGATATGAATTTTTTGATTAAAAAACCTTTGTAACCTTTTTCCAATTGTTTATTTCAGACCAGTCTGAAGATGCCCGTGATGGGGTGAAACTGGTCGGGTCTGAAATAAAAAAAAGTGGAAGAAGGTTACAAAGGTTTTTTATAAAAAAAATCAGATTACATTGGAATTCCACCATGAATTGACAGTTTAAAACTTTAAAATAACTTTTATTTTGACTTCGCATAAAACATAATATCTCAATGTTGAAGATTTGAAAATTAAATAATAATAATGGGATCAAAAGCGATCCCTGCGGTATACCCGATGAAATTGATTAAGGTTTATTGATTAAGCGATGACCGATGAGTGACTTTTTTGTTTTTGCCACAGGCGTACCAGAGCACAAGATTCCAAAGCTGGAGCCCTTACTACTGAAGGAGTTGCTCGTGGCTGAGCCCGCTGGGGCCACACAGACCGTCAGCATATCAGTCAACAACATCAAGGTCTATGGGTGTACTGACTTTGACATCAAGAGCATCAAGTGAGTACCTTTATAACTTTTCGTTTGCCATGGCTATTTACAAATAGAATTGAAACCCTCCTGGAGCATTTACGGCTAAATAATTTGCAGCTCATTCGGCTTTTGTAGCGAGTAGGTACCTTATTTGTTTACACCTGGCTAGTGGTAACATTCCCTTACCTCTTCTTGAAAGCGCCAACTTCAGCTTGCCACTGTAGCTACCTACTGAACTGGCCACCGAGATTCACTATTTCGACAGCCTTCAAACACCCGAAGTATGGCGACACTAGTGACATCTACATTTATTATATAGTCGCCAGTTTTCCCTAATATAATCATTTTCTTCTCGTTGTTCGATTAGATTAGACTATCTTCCTCTGTTTCATGTTCAATTCATATTTCTCGCTATCTCATGTTCTTATTTATATTGTGTATCATAAGCTTTAAACGTTATGCAAATAAATCAACTCCTGTTAACCATTGGTCAGTCGCTTCATTAATCACAAATCCTAACACACAACTTATAAGAATCCATCAACACATGATTCCCAAATACTCGTACGTTGATTCCTAGAGTACTGTTTTTTGTAACCAAATATTTCTAGATTATGGATAACCTGACGATATTTGAGTTCCTGGTTCCTCCATAATTTTCCGAGAAAATCAACATGCATTTTAGGTTTTTCAAAGTTTTTGGACGGTTGTTTGGAGAGTCGACAAGTAAATATATAGAAATTGACCGTAATGACACATCTATTACCATCCATGGAGGAATGCGAACGGAATGCTGACTCAGGCTCATATATAAACACGACGTTAATTGCTCCCCCCTGATTCTGAGATGCGTGCTACGCTTGACCTAGACATCCTAGACAAGTGCGTGCAAGTATGAAGTAATAGTTAAACATTAATGTAAAGAACCGAAATATTTGTACGGCCATTATTGATTTCGTTCACCCTTTATAAAAAAAAGTTTGTTGGGAAATTTCATTCACTTAATGACAGCTGTCATCCGAGAAAACCTGAACCGTAGTTGCAAAAAGTATTTAGGCCTAATATAAGTATAAGGACAATGTCTTATCCTTAAAAAGAACGGGAATCAGTACCAATGTTACTTTACAGTAGACATGGATGAAATTGAATGAATAAATCAAATGAATAAATTCAATCTCATGACATACTCAATTTGACAGGGAATTAATTCTAGATTCCTTAGGACTGGATCCGTATTTCCAACGCATGACACAATAATTGCGGCATGGATACTATGGGCGGCGCCGCAAAATCGCCGGCGGTATTGTCGTATTGTGCAGGATTCCGTCTTACGTACAGTAAGTATTTCAACTCGCAGGCCATCATTCGTCCGCAATCCGCATATTCCACAGAAAGCAAATCGCCCCAAGTCACCTAGTCAGTAATTTCGAGTTCATCCATATTCGCTATCGCTCTCTGTATTCCCCAATTCAAAGAATTAAGAAATGTATTCTAAATTCAGTTGTGACGTCGTACTCACTACGTCTTAGGTCCGTCGATATCCGAGTCTACCCATACTAGGTCCTCAGGGTACTGGTTAGTCAAGTCACTGCAAGACACTAGTCACAAGTTCCTAATTTATTTATCGGTGACCGCGGGGAATCCGCTCGTATTGAGTTCTAGCGCGGTCAAGTTGTCAGTTTCAGTAGTCGGATGAGAACTTCCTAGGGCATCGATGTTATAATTTTCCGATGGTAGGGGGACGGTAGGGTGTTACAATAATAACAGTAAAGTTATTTCGTCCCTTATTTTCTGTCAGGTTGCTCACTTTTAGTCGGTTTTTGATTGGCAAGTATTGTGTTTAAAAACGAAACCATTATTTACTGCACTGAAGTGTATATATATTGTGTGCATTATTTATTATTTAGTTGAGTAAATTTGTTATTTTCGTCATATTTTTAAATGCTTTTTCCAACAATGGAAATATATGCAATGCAATAATATTCTTCTTTTTTTAATGAATTAAATAAATTAAAAAAATCACAACACTAGGAGAATTAGACTGAATCGATTCACTACTGCGAATGAACTCGCCCATGTCTACTTTCTAGGCATAGAGCATAGTACTCACGTCTTCCACGACCTTCATTTAACACCAGCTATAAAGTACATATTATTATATCATCATGTTTTTAAACAATAGTTTTTATAAATGTTAAAAAATGATCTATGTACGTCCGTGCAATTACTGTGCAAAGGTTAAACATCTAAGATTATGTTAAATTGACAGCTTTATTTAGAAACTCTTCATTATTTAACAACTTGATCGAAGTGATTTCAGGAAATTCTAAGTAACGATGCATTTTATTTATTATCGATTAAAGCCCGTAATCAACAGTGAATACTTAATTAATAAAACATATTCTGCAATTTATTACAAAGTCAAACAATGAGTAATAAATTTGATTATGAAAACAAAATTGCTTTCCTCGCGCAAAAATTTAGCTAGCGTAAACTGAATCTTCTTTTATTTTCTAGCAGATTTACTACCGGATTCTCCCAATGTCGATCACTTAATGTAAATCTATTATTTTACATGAATATTTGTCGCCTATTTTGATTGTACCTACTTTAAGACAGTATATAAGTAAGATTAATACAAATGAGACGGATAATAATGTCTACAAGTTGTACACAAAACAATGAGATTAAGGCCGCTCTCTGATGGTCCGGTACGGAATCGACATAAACCGGGTGCAGCAAAAATGAAGGAAATGTTTCGCGATATTTCCTCCATCGACTCTGACGGGTCTGCAGTGATTCGTAGCCGCCACAAAATTGTCGGTATTGCAGATTCCTGTTATCACATTTACCGCTAAATGTTATCGGATCTATCAAAGTTAAAATCGGAAAATATCGACTGATCAAGTCGAGACGAGGCTCTGGTATGCTATTTATTCCTTCCAATAAGACAAAAAGGGGGAGGTTTCAGGTCCGCTCCTACGTCAAACGTAATATTCATTGTTGGTTATTTATTGGTGCCAGGGAATTGTCCTGTCATATTCCGGCAAATGTATCGAATGTCAAAAAAACATTCCAAGAATTGATCCAGCACGTTACTCCAAATACGAGTATAAGAAGTCCTCCTATTGCACACCCAGCATTCTCCGTTGTCCCCTTTACTGCATGTCCCGGTAATTTATAGTCATAAAGGCGTGCATATTTCTCTACCTCCATTATTAGCCGAAAATTCATATCGCGCTCCATGTTTGAACTCAAAGGATGAATGGCGCGTATACGATCGAAACGCAGCGCATAGATTTACTGGATGCGTGTTTACCGAGAAGCTACTGAATTGTTGTCCTGCTTGTGGTATAACAGAAGTGCGCCACGTCGCTCCCGCTTCCCCCTCCCAACGAGTCGTGAGCTAGCGCCCATTGAAATGTATGGCGCAGTGCCCTGTCGGTATCACGCATGAGGTTTATGTCAGAGAGTGGCCTAAATGTTGTTTTTTATTAACTTTACAGAAATTTTACAAAATAAGACAAAAGTCCAGAAACACTACTTTTTAGCAGTTTGACTAACTCGGGTGTCTTTTTTTCAAAAACTTATTATAAATTTACAGTTTAGGTACTTATATATTTATTTAAAATAGAATACATATAACAACATAAGATTTTTAAATACTTTATAATATAATGCAAACAATTTTTTTCAGCTGGCGAATACTTTAATATATTCATAAATATTTTATTTTACTACAATTACAAATTTCAGCAGGTAACATATTTAAACAGCTACGAATCGCGCAATCCAGCGCCTTTTGTCAATATTTATTTTTTTCCTTACAAACGAGAGTCCTTCATTAAAATTGAGACGAGTATTGTAAGTGTGCTCTAGTCTATTTGTATTTTATATACAGGGTTATTAATGTGCTCTTACTGAAAGAATTTTGAGATAATGAAAGTATGAAAAAATTAACAAGAAGACCGCCGGAGGAGAGTTAGAGGAATTAATGGAGGAACATTCAAAGGGTTTAACGGGAACAGTATCAGATAATATAAAGTGGAAACTATAAGATAAATTATTTAAACGGTTTTTAATAATTAATGCTTTTCTTACAGCATTGATTTTGACAACGATCGAGCAGACTTTGAACTTCTCTTTCAACAGATCTACATAGACGGAACCTACGCCATTAGTGGGAAAATAATCCTGTTACCAGTCCGTGGCAACGGCCAAATTGTGGGAAATTTCAGTAAGTCAATTTAACATTATATATAATATATTCACTGAGAAAACGTCAATATACATCGTTTGCAATTAGGTAAACCCCTCTAATCCTCAAAATGAAAGTTTTAGAGGAAATGATAAAAACGAATATTTGAATATTAGTAAAATTTATTTTAAATCCCGACTTTTATAAAAGAGTAAATTTTTTTTCTTGAAGTTGTATTAACATTTAATAATTATAATATTATGGTGTGAGATTTGACTCATTTCACCGATATTTAAAAAAAAGTCAATAACAAATTTTTAGTTTACCTCATGGTTGTATACCTCCAAATTGTCTTGCATAGTCCCAAATATTCTCATTTTTTTATATGAATAACACACAAGAGTCCCAAACTGCTCCCAACCGTCTGAAGCCAGTGAGACTATGACATTCCCAATTGGGGAATGTTGTGAGGCTGAAGGTATTGGGGAGGGGAAGGAGAAGGAGGGGAGGAAGGTGGGGAAAAGGGGAAATACCTGGCTATTCAGATCTGGTCACCAAACAGGGCTAAAAGCCATTTCAAGCAACGTTTCAATTCTGAATGGTGGTCTTTCACCAGGGCTATACTGAGAATATCTTCCACTCTGGAACGTGCGCAAATATACTATATATTATTTTTTTAAAGAATTAATTGTGAAAGAATACAAATTAAGAAAATAAAAATTACTTGCGCACGCCGGGATTTGAACCCGCGACCTTCGGATTCCTAGTCGAGAGCCTTACCCATCGATCATGGAGGCCGTCAAATTTAGCATTAGAAACTTCATCTCAAAAATGTGCGAATAAAGTAGCAATGAAACATTTTTTAAAAGATAAATACAGGCAGACCCGTGAAAAATCACGGGATAAAAAAAAAAGTTTTTAAAAATAAAATGAAAAATTTGAAATTTAATGCCATCGTCGAGAATCGAACCCCGATCAACTGGAAGGCAACTATGCTGATCATTACACCACCAATTATTGTAAGAACGGTGGCATAAATTCTTTATGTTTACCACCTACCCACTGAAATAACAATAGGGAACTCCAGTGAAAAACATATATTCATATAGTTCAGAAAACGCCGATTCTGAATATATAACTTTTATTATAAATCGTTATTTAAAAGTGAATAAACAATCATTTCATCAAAACACCTTCTTATATTGGTACCATTGTATTTGGAACATTTGACGTCACGTGTATTTTCTGTTTTTGGATTAGTATGGAGATTTTGTTTTGTATTTTAAATATGTATTTCTTTAGATTTGGTGAAATTTAAACTTAATTTTGGTGGCAAAACTCTACAATTGTTGATTAATTTAAAAAAAAAACTATTATTAATAACAGAAATTAGAGTATTCATGAGCTAACCAATTGTCAATATGGATATTTTGATAATGTTAATGCTCAATACTATTATTATTCTTTGAGCTAAAGTTTCTAAAAAGGTACATAACGTTATTATTTGTGTTTAGTTATGGTTTACTATGAATAGAATATAAAATTATGTACGGTAAAGCTCATCCTTGTTTTGGCATTTTACATTCTAACTTTAAAACCGATCGTCCATATATTTGGAGCGTTTTGGCCGCCTTTGAAAAAAATATTCTTTGAAAATTATTGTAACAATGAAAACTAACTTTAGAAAAAAATAATAATATAAAAGTATTTAAGTTTAAAAGTCATTGATAAAAAAAATGGACTTGAGTTCCTTACGTATTTTTGAATTATGGGAATCAGATCCGAATTCATATTTTTTATTAATTGATTTGGAATTTAGAAGTGAACAAAATCGAAATTATTTATTTATTTATTGTATACGCCGTTTAGGGGCTTTTTTTATATTTTGTTATAAAATTTAAATCATAATAGTGACACAGGTCTAAAACATGTTATGGTAGGTAAATCGATTAGTACAGATAACATTCACAAAATCCGTCAAATGTTGTTTATAATCCCGCCATGTATTTTTGTAGCTAACTGCATTGGAGACTGCAGGATTGAGACTGAAAAGGTGAAGAAGGATGGAAAGGAGTACCTTCACGTCAAGGCCATGGACCTCAAGTTGCAGGTCAAAGAAGGCAAAGTTCATCTGTACAATCTCTTCGGAGGAGTTGGCCCGTTAGGTAAGGATGCATCGCGTGTATTTTTGTGTTTGATTCTATGTACAACGAGAACTTTACTCATATCCTTCGTTAGTACAAAGGTCCTTTGTATATAGCAGTTGAGGTTACCCGCCACTTTCCCACCCCGGTATAAGTAACCTATGGTTACTCCTTCACAGTGCACGTCAAGGACTCTAATTTTTTAATTAAACGAATCTATAATTTTTAAAGGACTCTAAACCCGCAAATGTCCCTGCACAGTTTTCGCATAGAAAGAGGTTTGTCACAAACGCACATCAAATTGGTTAGTACAGATACTGACGATGACAAAATATAGCCCTTAGTGGCTCCTTCTGTCAATAACCGGAGTAATCCAAGATGGGGTGCGGGAGTGCACCAACAAACCTATGAATAAATAAACAAGAAACACAAAAACACATTATATCCAGAACAGACCGTAGCCACGAAACCAGGGCAGTCCCCCCAGAGCAAAGCAAAGCGACTTCCTGCTTCCGACACTCTTCCCAGTGAAGCATTGGACCAGTCACCCAGAGTATCCCTTAAGAAGAGTGATTAATTTGTATATAGCAGTTGAAGAACAGAATAGGCACACCTTTGCAGTTCTTATGAGTGGTCAAAGCAGCGGGACATCTGTGGAAGCCATCTCCTTCACTGCAACAAGAGGCAAGGAATGGAGATCCGCACTTAATATATCAAATCTCAATATTTTAAAGTATAATACCTACGAAATTATTATTTCCTGGGATATGTTTCGAATCATAAGTATTGGGCAGTGTCGTGCAGTCCATAAAGGCCGAAAATCTGTGATTCCAGTGGTGTCCATTATTCTGTGACCAACGGTAGGCTGTGTGTAGTTTTTCAAGTTCGTGTATGAATTGTGCAATGAATACGGCTTGTTGCATTTGGGCGATAATATAGCGGCCGTATCACGTACGTTCATATGGGTAGGGCGGTTAATAGTACGGTTCCATGACAATTCGGCAAAGTGATAAATCGGCAATAAAAAAAAAACTAGCCTAAAAACCTAATCTAACCTAACCTAGTTAATCCATTGCACCAATCCATTGTTACGCGGATGACAGTACAGTCCATGATTGCTTTTTGTTTGACAAGCCCCCAAAGGGCACACAAACTCCAACGGCTCGGAGGGCTTTGAAACAGAGAATGGACGGTTACCTTGAGAGGGTCTCCTCTTGGGGTAAGAATAACCTCGTCGAATTTAATGTTTCAAAGACCCAATCATGTCTGATTACGTCTAAAAGGGATCGAAATGACAATCTAGTCTCCTTTAATGGAAGCAACCTTCCCAACAAGCCCTCCATTGATATGCTTGGTGTAACCTTAAGTGATCAGCTCAGGTATGGGGTCTCCATCGAAACCCGAGTAAAGTTAGCCTCTCAGAAGCTGGGCGTATTGTACAGAGCCCGCAGATACTTTTAATAGTACACAACTGCTGACCCTGTACAAATCGCAAGTTCGCCCCATTGTAGAATTTGGCAGCCACCTCTGGTCGGGAGTCCCAAAATATCTGAAAAAAAACCTTGACTCTGTGCAGAAACGGGCGGTCCGTTTGATAGATTCGCCTATCTTAACAAATGGGTTTGCAATCTTTGGAGCACAGACGTCGGGTGGGAATGCTGTCCTTATTCTACCGGTATTTTAATGGAAGATGCTCCGAGGAACTAGCGTCATTGATCCCTTCGGCACCGGTGCATAGTCGGGAAACACGCCAAACGCGCGCCCAACATTTGCACACGGCTGACATTTGTCACATGAGAACGGGTCGCTTCTACGACTCGTTCTTGTGTTCAACAGCTCGGCTGTGGAATGATCTGCCGGCCTCTGTGTTTCCTCCATCCTATAACATGGGTCTCTTCAAGACCCAAGTTCACTCCTTCCTATCCTCTAAAAGATCCTCCACACAGCATCCCCAAAGATGATATAGGCCTTGAGGGAAATTGTTTCCTCCTTGGTCTCCTGTGTGGAGTTACTGTAAAAAAAAAAAAAAAAATCAAGTTTTTTTTTTAAATTATTTTTCATGACTTTTTAAAGGTGTCCCGAATTGTCCGGTTACCTAACAAACAGCAGGATATGATAACAGTATGCTAATTTTCCAATATTCATTGCACGATTCATACCCGAACTTAAAAATGTACACACAGCCACAGGTCACGGAGCAATGCACGCCACTGGTATTGGGTATACATTCGCATTTGTATGAAATATATTCAGATGAGATAAATAGTCAATAAACATTTATAAATCGATGGTCTAAAACTACAACAAGTCTTAAAAACCATAAATTACAAAATGGGTATCAAATTATTCGCCAAAAGGAGCTCTTCCCAATTTTTAATCTAAGCAAAAACAATAAAAAATGTTTGACTACTGGAGAGCCGAAAAACCAGTTTGAAAATATTCAAACCTTCAAATGTATTCAGATTTATAGACATCTATATCGATTTGTTTCCTTTTAAAACCGACCACTGTCCAATACACTTCAATTTCAAACAGAAAGAACAGTGATAACTATTAAAATTTTGCACACGCGAATATACAATATAATAATAAGAGTAAATTTCTATAGCGCAGTTTTGTGAATGTTCACCTCAAGTGCGCTCTATAACCTAACTAACCTAACCTAATATAATTGTAAAATAACAGATATGCTATATAGTATATCTGTTATTTTAATATATACTCGTATATACATACGAGTACATGCAAATTAAAACTATGACATAAAATATTCATGAGCAGGCATTATAAAATAACAATTTAGAAACTAAGGGTGTAAATAATCTAATATAAAGTACGTACAAATAACAACAGAGCAAGACAAAATTATATACATAGTTTTTCACTGAATACTAATGGAATTAAATAACTACTGGAGAAAACCGCAACTAAATAAGCTATGGAGGATTAACAGAAAAAGTGTCCTGAAATTCTGTTTACACGCACATGACTTTATGTTTTATATGGGATACGATTTTTTGAATAATTTTGTTTTTAATACCCGTTTGAACATGTTGAATGTGTTGATTATCTCAAAACAACAGATTTTGACTTGTTGCAGTATAATTAATACTGGTCCGATATGTTTTCACCGTTGGGCGCCAATGGAATTATGATACACATAGTACGAAGGGCGTGAAAAATAACGTCGTAGAGGGGGCCTACCTTTTCCTATCAATTTACGAAACCTGCATAGTTAAGGACATCCATTTGCTAAAATTCCAACGAAATCACGCTCTCCTTATGCAGGTCGAAATTCCCGCTCTACATCGGCCGCATGTTTTGATTTACGCAAAAAAACTTCACCAAAACGCGTGTTTCATTTTAATTTGTAAAGCTCAAAATGTTTTACGGTTATTCTAAAATACTTAATTTGCCACAATGAACAATACGACAATATCGGAAAAAGGGTTCGAAAGTAGGAGATTTTGCGCTTTAAACATTTTTTAAAAGTATTATTCTTTATTTTTCTCTAGGCTTATAAAAAGACACACCAAATAATTGACCAACGTTTTTTCTACTTGCGGCACTTAATTAAATGATCTATGATATTTATAGGCCATCAAATTCTCAAACCGAAAACCCACGATTTTGCATTACTTCCCAATTTCATCGTTTTAAAGCCCCTTCTAGCAATATTTCAAATCTGAATTAAAAAAAATACAGCTTTCCTCTGCAATATTTCCACATGCTTCTCAAATCAATAACGTATTCTCAATTTTGAAAGAACAGGGGGCCCTAATTGGCCTGGGACTCTTCGTGTCCATTTATCAAAAAAGTCAACGTGTTGAGTGAAATCATAATCATATGCAACAATGGATGATTTTTTTGTATGTCATTATGTGTAGTTAATTCATTGTGTCAACCTTGATTTTGCATTGTGACAAATTGTTTTGATAATAATATTTGTCAGGTGCACAAAAAACAGGTAAACAAAATATTTTAAAAAAAATACACCTCCAGTACATATTATGTGTGCACTACTTGGTGTCGCTCATAATTACAAAACTATTTTTAAGGAATAGAAAACACACATAAAAACACTTGGATTATTTACATCACTGGGTATATTTAAAAAAACTTACATTGAGATTAAATGGTTGTAGGTATGATGATTACATCTATATATATATATAAAAATCAAGGTAAGTTTGTTTGTTTGTTTGTTTGTTTGTTTGTTTGTTTGTTTGTCTTCAATGTTCTCTAAAATTACTTGACCGGTTTCGCTGAAAATAGCACAGTTTGTTTTTATTAGTGCCGGGAAGGTTTTGAGCGTAGTTTGAATGAAATCCAATATGTAAAACTGTTTCTATAACGTTTTAAAATTAATATAAAAAACATTGAACCCGCCATGTTTTATTTAGGTTAGCCCATAGATATAACATTATGGTTGGCCACAGATCGCATATTCAAAAGAAGAAAGTTTTTTTGGGTAGAATATTTTCTAAATGGAAAACTCGAATAGGTACCTACTTAAGAACTTTATGATTTAGATATTTTTTGAAAAAATAAACGTTTGGAATGAAATAAAATATTCAAATGAATGTTTCTTTATTTGAAGATACTTACTTTCGCTGTCAAATCAATTATGGCACCCCAATGAAAAGTGAAAAGTCCCGAGCAAGGCCGGGCACACATCAGATACAAATAATTATCATTACGCCCATTAATGATATGTTTTTTAATTTAGTTGTAAAATAACAACCGATTGTAATTGTTTTCGCGTCTGCGCTAATGTGAAAATTTACGCGAAAATTTTCATTTTTTAATTTCGTCTTTATCAGGAGAATTGCGCGAAATTCGCTATTTTCTTGAACACAGAGCAATTCAAATTATGTATCAGTAAGTTCTATGCGGATAGTTAGGAAAATGTCTAGGATTTCCAGTGACAAAAATCTTCAAACTGTAATCTTTTAGATTCTATCAAATACATAACAACATGTCTGTAAAAGATGTAGTTTGAAAACAAGTCATTTCCCAACGTTTTATCTGAAATTCCAGTACACTTTTCATATGTAACTTAAAAGCATACGGTGAATTGAAACGTTGCTTGAAATGACTTTTAGCCATGTTTGGTGACCAGATCTGAATAGCCAGGTATTTACCCAACTACCTCTTTCCCCTCTCCTTCCCCTCCCCAATACCTTCAGCTTCACAACATTCCCTAATTGGGGATGCCATAGTCTCACTGGCTCCAGACGGTTGGTAGCAGTTGGGACTCTTGTGCGGTATCCATATAAAAAAAATAAAATAAACGTCCTCGAAAACAATAAACAAATTAAAAATTCCGCACCGCAATGCTTTGATGGTATAAAAAAAATATCGGCAGCGTGCGATAAAAGTACATATTATAAAACAGGCGATGAAAACTAATCAAAACAGTGTTTGATTGATTTGAAATCTGTGTCAATGGTCGTGAAACGCACTTGAGGTGAAGTATCATAAAACAGAACTATAAAAATGCGACGTTTCTATTAAAATTATTTTCCAAATATTTTCGGTACACTGCACTCTAATTTTCCGTCAGATTAAGATAATAACAAAACCTATTTAAAAAAGATATGGTAATTTTACACAATTCCGCTTCAGTAGAAAAATACATAATTTAGAAAAAAGAAATATACTGTTAGGTTAATAAAAATAAATAAAAAATAATTGCACATTCGGATTTTCAAAATACTTCAGTTTATTTTTTACTTTACGTAAATCAAAATACGTAAATATGTAAGGGAAATTGACGCCATCTTTAATGTTATTAGTATGATAATAAGACGATTTTTAGGTTCTTAGGTTATTAGGTTGGGTTAAATAATAAGATGATTTTGCAGTTGGCGCTTCCGACAAATGTCATATCATACTAACAACATCATTGTTCACATCTATCACAAAGCAAAAAATCCGTTCTGTAGTGGAGGCACCAGAAACTCTTTCGGCCCTCCGTACCTATGGGCGGTGAAATTCAGCTAAAATTATTGCGCAATACGACGTGATTTAATCAAAGGTAGCTATGAATAGCTCCAAATATTCTGAAATACAGTTGAACCCAGTTATATATCTAAGTCGGTGGCCCTACCACCATAAAACTCATTTATTTTTGTGTTATTATTTGTAATTTATATTCACTAAATTCCCCATAATGACCATCTTGGAAAATATTCACCTAACTGATGTTAAAGTGTTGGCTTTTGGAAAGTAACCTTGTTCATTAATTGATGATATGACTGTCTCCTTGATTGTATAGTTCCTTGATATCTGCTGAATTTAGGCTATTTTGCTCTTTCTAACATTGTCTATTGAACAAATATGATGGTCTCCTTGATTGTATAGTTCCTTGATATCTGCTGAATTTAGGCTATTTTGCTCTTTCTAACATTGTCTATTGAACAAATATGATGGTCTCCTTGATTGTATAGTTCCTTGATATCTGCTGAATTTAGGCTATTTTGTTCTTTCTAACATTGTCTATTGAACAAATATGATGGTCTCCTTGATTGTATAGTTCCTTGATATCTGCTGAATTTAGGCTATTTTGCTCTTTCTAACATTGTCTATTGAACAAATATGATGGTCTCCTTGATTGTATAGTTCCTTGATATCTGCTGAATTTAGGCTATTTTGCTCTTTCTAACATTGTCTATTGAACAAATATGACGGTCTCCTTGATTGTATAGTTCCTTGATATCTGCTGAATTTAGGCTATTTTGCTCTTTCTAACATTGTCTATTGAACAAATATGACATGGAAAGCGAGCATTTTTTTCACTGGAACCGTTATACATTTTAAAAACTACCCGTGAATAATTTACAGATAAAATAGTATTTCTTGCGTTAGCAGACTATAAATTGTTTTTTTTTAGCCCAGACCGTTGAGACATTTTTCTTTGCTGTCGGCCAAAGGAGAAATAAGCGAACATTTAAAAAAAAAATTGTAGCGTCAAAATTTTCCGAACGACTGCAAAGTTAAGTGTGTCAAGTTGTACAGGTGTTTGGTGTTGTTTTCACCGAGGCAACCTTGCTTCCGCTTTAAAGCCATTGTTGCATGTCTTTAAACGGAAGGTCGGTCGGATCAATTCGGAAAACTTCGACGCGTGATTCGATGCGTTTATTGATGACAATACATTGCAAAACGTTATGTGATATGTTTGTTCAGCAATTGGATTATAACATGCATATTTAATGGATCATGTAATGTAGGATAGATCGAACCACAGACAAACTTAACTGACACGTAAAGGTTGAAATCCAACGGACAAAAAGGACAACGAATGCGGAGGTCTCGGGTTCAAATAGTAAATTCATTTAATGAACATGTATTATTTCACATTTAATAAAAGTAGAAAATAATATTAACATAACGCAAACGAAACATGAAAACGTACAAAAAGGACAGAAAATAAATAGATTTCAGTTGCTTCTGGGATTTGAACCCAGGACCTCTGCCTATCCGGGGCAACCGCTTAACGAACATAGCTAATGAGACCAGTTCAATTTATGTCATATTCATCGATATCGATATCGTATCTGAAATTCAAATTAATATTATTCTCCATTTTTTATCCCATATTATTGGCAGCTATATTTATAATGATTGCAAAGTTCCTAAGGAACATAATTGCAAACTAGACAGTGTCTCGGATTAATATTATATTTGTTTTTTTTTTTCGTTTTCATGTTTCATTTAGGTTATGTTAATATTATTTTCTACGATGATTAAATATTAAAATGTGGTTTTTAAATTTCAATAAAAATAATTAATAATTAAAAATTGATAACATAAATTATATTTGCGGCAAGTTACAGGTGGTAGTCACTCAGTATCGTCCTAGTGAAAGAAGAACCATTCAGAAATGACATTTTGCTTGAAATGAGCTATTTAATTCCCTACCTAGTGACATCAGGAATACGCAAAATAAAAGTTCATTTAAAAGTAAGATCATTGATCACCTCCAATAAACCTGTCAGCTTCTAAATTATTTTATACCTTTAAATTAGTATAGTTTTAAATTTATTTTTATTAAATTTAAATCTATTAATCTATTTGTCATCTAAATATCCTAGTTGAACAACCAGCCCTGTAAATTGCCATCTCAACACGTGCGTTTCACACCCAGTGAGGAGGGCAATACGTCAGCCAACAAATGATCATATATATATAATCAATAAATAAAAAAATAAATAAAATGGTTTCAGCCGTGTTTGGCGACCAAATCTGAATCTGGCCAGATGGGTACTTATCAACCTTACTCTTCTCAATCTATTCCCCCTTCCCAGTCGCTGCAGCCTCACAACATATCGACATTACGCTGGCTCTTGAATGTTGGGAGCAGTTGGAACTCTTGTGAGATATTAGGACATCACTTTAATATAATGTAATTGAATATTTTGTAAATGAAATCCCCAGTACGGGTAATCCCAGTGAGGATATTATTATTTGTTATTTTATTATTAAAAAAAAAGATAATAAAACATTATAATTATTATTAACATAAAAAAAGACAACTTTGGTATGAAATATGAAGGTTGATACGGAAAACCAATAATGACATTTTAACTTAAATACCAGAAAAAATGTTTATTTTTTTCTTAAGATCGTTTTCATAGATAAAATATTTTTTAAATTTTCAATTTTTAAAAGCCCGCCAAAATTCTCAAACCGCCACTATGTCAAAACAAGGATAAGTTTACCGTAGATATTTTTATATTCTATTGATGGTAAACCAGAACTAAACATAAGTAATAAAATTATGAACCTTTTTAGAAATTTTAACTCAAAGAATAATATTTTAATATTTAACATTAACATCATCATAATGCCCGCTTTGACAATTAGTCCATGAATATTCTTATTTCTTTCATTAAAATTTTTATATTTATTTTGAACAACATTCACCCATGTTAAAATACAAAACAAAATCGACAAATAAAAATTTACATGCAAATCCAAAACCAGAATACGCGCAGACTTGACCCGTGACGTCAGATGGTCCGAAAGCAATGGTACCAACTATATTATCTAATCATATATAAGAAAACTTGTGTATTCCGAATCGACGTTTGTTGATCCATATGAATATATTTTTTTTTAAGGCGTACTATTTTTCATTGGAGTTCCTTATTTCATTTTATTTATTTATTTAATTGATAGTATATATCGTATTCACAAAATACGACAACAATATATTTAGATTATTTTGTATCGCATTCGTTTTTTACTTCTTGTCGTACGTCAAGAAGTAAAAAAATAACCTAACTTCTGACCTGATTCCGATGATTGATCTTGTAATTTGGTAGGATTTTTAATTCTTGTATTTTTTATCACTCTTTATCGTATTTTGAAACCGTGACCTCTGGGTCCAGAGTCACGAGTGTCACCGCTCCGGCACGGAGGTCGATTATTAAATAAGTTCGAGGGTGTATCATTTCAGCAGTGGGTCAATGCGCTGTTCTTGCCCAAGAGACTGAGTACTGTCCGTGAACCAAAATGCCGACCTTCATTGGCAATTTTTAAGGCCTTGTCGGCGATATCAATTTATACGTATACCTTTGCAATAAAATGTAGACATTTAATAAAATGGAACTAAACCTTTTCATTACTATGGCACCACCAAGCTACTCAATTTGTCTTTGAAATTTGTTCTACACGTTCGAATTTAGAGTTCGTTTTAAAGAAACAATCCAATTTTATTTAAGTTTTTTAAATTTATAATTTTGATTTGTGAAATAGAATTTATTTATTTTGATTTAACATCTAATAAATGGGTATTTTGGCACTTATATTTCAGAAATACAAAAAAATCACCTTTCCATGTAATTAATTATTAAATAATAAAAATTCGTTTTAATATACAAATGTTATAAAAAACTTATACATCAACCTTTTCCTGCTATAATTGTGTATTTTCCCCTTTTCCTTTTCTTTTTTTTTCATTTACTTTTTCTTATTTAACTTACCTTCAACATCCATGTATTAATACAAATATACTAATATACCGCCACTAACTGATACCAGGTATACCCACGCACTTGCCTTGCCTATGTGGGATTTTTTGTTTTATGTACATTACACGTATGTTTATGTACTTGTGTTCAGATGTATAAATAAGTGAATATTTACAAGATATGTATAACCTTTGTACCTTGTTCTTGTAAATGTATGTATCAAAAAATTAATAAATAAAAAATAAAAATATATACATAAATTTAAAGAAAAACTTTCTTAG
The DNA here is from genome assembly GCA_022606495.2 of Halesus radiatus. Lineage (NCBI taxonomy): Eukaryota > Metazoa > Arthropoda > Insecta > Trichoptera > Limnephilidae > Halesus > Halesus radiatus. The sequence continues at coordinate 36,538 of JAHDVE020011253.1, read as the reverse complement.
AATATGATCTAGAATCATCTTCTTGTAATTACTTGACGTATTCAATTTCTGAACACCGTTTGTTTAAAGTGAAAAATGTGCATTTGGACCATCGTACTTTTTTATACTTACTTTAATTTTCCTGTGAGCTATCTTGGTGTTGTCATTTAAAACCTTTTAAGCAATCCTTAATTTTTGTCCACTTTTAAATGTCAAACTGCAGTTAGTTTACGAAATGGTTGGAATCGAATTACAGCATTACTCAAATTGATGAATAGCCATAAAATAGAACGCGGAAACTTAAAAAAAGGCGTTTTTATTTTATTTTTATTTATTTACTGTGTATCAAAAAATTTACATACCACCATATTTGTTGCGAAATATGATCGCTTTTGATGAAAAATAACACGGCGGTTCTCAAAAACACGACAAAAATTAACGCGAATTTTGCCAAAAATAACGCGAAATTTTCAGATACCTTGTCTCATAATACACAGTATACACACGCTCATTAGTGAAGTGACAATAAGTTAAATGGCAAAAAAACTTTCAAATAATATCCGGTTCGTGCCATACATTGTCACTGCCTACGTCTACGTTTAAAAATAATAGTTATGGTCGAATGACATGCAGATTTAAATACGTCAATGAAATGAATTCACAGTTATCCACTATTCCTGACATGTACCATAATTTACCATTTTATTGTAATATGTTATTATTTCGATTGCAAGTGTTGACGAATACAACGAAGAGTGATGAAAAATACGAGAATTAAAAATCCCTCTGAATAGAAAGATGTTTCTGAATCAATGAATGTAGCTATGCTTTTTTTAAATGCCACCGACAAAGGGTCATTAAAAACATTCAACAAATTTTATAAGTCAATATAACAATGTATTTGCTGACTCCATTTATACAGTAAAGCGTCATCTATACCAGCACTTTGATGAATCCTTGTTATGAAGCAAGTCCAAACGACGTCACAACTAAGTTTAACAAACTACCCCGGAATTACTTATTTTTTCTTATGGTTGGAATCTTGGGCCTGGAATAAAGGTTGACGCTCGTTTGGGGTGAGAAACAAGCCCGAGCAGAGAGGTTGGCTCGGGCGCACAGAGACAGACTCACTTTAGTTTTGGGACGCGTCGAGAGCGGTCGTTTCATCCTCACCAGAAGTTTGCCGAAGCACCTATCGGGTATTGTAACTAATTTCGTTCCAATTTACTTATTTATCCCACTTTCCTTTTGCTAATACAAACTTATTCTAAAATCAGTCACTTTTCATTCTAACATTTAATGTGCTAACTGCGTCCACCGAGAGATTTATAGCTTTTCCTAGAGCGTTAGAGGCATTGCTATTCAATATAGGCCTTATTGCAAGGTATTTTTCTATAGCAAAAGATAATTGTTTTTTCTGAATTCTTTATTCCTGCATTTACTTGTATGTATGTGTTTATATTTATATATTCTAGAAGCGGTTATTTCTTAAATTGTCAATAAACGAACTGAGAATACGTATATGTTTGTGTGTATATCTATATATCCTTGGATTGGGCTAGTCGGGGATATTGCGTATAGTTGGATCTATTGGTACTCTTTAATAATATTACAATTTAAATGTAATCATGAACCGGATCGTGAGACTTCGCTTTGTAACATCCTACAATATGTAATATTGTATCTTGGATAACGTGGTGTTAATGATTTGTGTTATAATATTGTTTTGGTTTTCTATTTTATGTCACTGTTAAACGTTTGAGAAAGATTGTTCATTACTTTATGGTTTAGAATCTCTGTGTACTTGTAATTTTCGATAGCTCTTTATATAATGTTCTAAAATCCATGTAAAAGACCAGATGGACGTATAATCAAATAAATAAATAACAACACCCGGACCAGGAGATCTATTCTGGTTCTTTTTATGGAAAAAAACCTTATCCTTTTCCTTAAGATTAAAGCTTCTTGCTTAACTGCGGTTCCGGTTCTCTCGGATGACAGCTGTCAGCTGTCATTCAACGAATGATATTAATTAAAAATATTTTCGTAGTTTTAATAAGAGAAAACTCAATATTAAGTTAGTTACCAATGTAACATATAATGTTAATTATAAGTTAACAATGTAACAAGTAAAAACAAGGCACAACAGTTGGCAGCTGAATAGATATACCACGGCGGCAAATGTCACTTTTAGAAGTAGATTTAAAAAAAGGTCATTACTGTCTAGTGAAGTAGGTACCTTTTTACAAAACGTTGGCGTATTTATGCCATTCAAAGATAAAATAAAAATGCACTACGAAATATCGTATATTATAATAATATAATAATATAATGTAATTGTTTTAAAAAGTTTTACACCGGCCGAGATTGTTGGCTAGAATATTTTGACGTGCTTGCGACATCTGAGTCTGCGAAGTTAGTCTGAAAACATACCGTTAGTACCGCCATCTTCGTCAGTTGGCGTCATTAGACGCAGATATTGCTAAAACCGAGAAGATGGATAACGATAAATGGATTTTTTTATGGTATTAGGGTATGTTGTGAGGCTGAAGGTTGTGGGGAGGGTGAAGGAGATGGAGAAAAGAAACGTGGGGAAGTACCTGGCTATTCAAATCTGGTCACCAAACACGGCTAAAGCTATTTCAAGCAACGTTTTGATTCTTAATGGTGGGCTTTCACCAGGACGATACTGAAAGTACATAACACTCTGAAATGTGCCGCAAGTATACTTTATATTATTTTTAATGAATAAATTGTAAAATAACACAAATTAATCAAATAACATATGCAGTTTGAAAACCAGATAAGGGATTTTCGAGCGTACAACCTAATATTCTCATCATAATTTTTTCGACAATAATAAAAAAAAAGAATGAAAATACCCTATTGTGCCTCGTTGTGTTCATGGTTATTCTGTGGTTTGACATTTAAAAAATCATGACAGCTTAACCAAGGGGAAGAATTTTTTATTTCTTCTACCGTAGACATCCACCCCGATCGACTTTAGGCTTCAGTGATATAAAGTATTTTCTGAAATTTATCTACTTATAGAAGGAATATTTGTATTTCTGAGATTTATCTTGTTATAGAAGGAATATTTGTATTTCTAAGATTTCTCTAGTTATAGAAGGAATATTTATATATCTGAGATTTATCTAGTTTTAGAAGGAATATTTGTATTTCTGAGATTTATCTAGTTATAGAAGGAATATTTGTATTTCTGAGATTTATCTAGTTATAGAAGGAATATTTGTATTTCTGAGATTTATCATGTTATAGAAGGAATATTTGTATTTCTGAGATTTATCTTGTTATAGAAGGAATATTTGTATTTCTAAGATTTCTCTAGTTATAGAAGGAATATTTATATATCTGAGATTTATCTAGTTTTAGAAGGAATATTTGTATTTCTGAGATTTATCTAGTTATAGAAGGAATATTTGTATTTCTGAGATTTATCTAGTTATAGAAGGAATATTTGTATTTCTGAGATTTATCTAGTTATAGAAGGAATATTTGTATTTCTGAGATTTATCTAGTTATAAAAGGAATATTTGTATTTCTGAGATTTATCTGTCTGTCGACGGGAAACAACATATTATTGTTGCTTTTTATGTAAACATCAATTTGCCCATTAACGCTAACGGGACTCTTCAAAGAGGAATCTCTCTGCCACCGATACGGGACAGAAAAGCCGATTAGACCAAAATTGGTTTGGACCTACAAAAAAATATTGATAGGAAAAGTGGAGTGATCTTCTCGCCTCTTTGACACTATTTTTGAGAGCTCTGATAAACTTGGCAATCAAAGATAGAAAACATCAATAACATTATTAATACTAGATGAGTTTTTTCAGTTTTTACTAAGGTCACCTAGACAGATTGCTGTAGTCAGAAAAAAACGACAATCGAACGACCTCTGCTGGTGACATCGATAAGATATTTAATCGAATCGACACGCCTATTAGTCAACATTTTCTGTTCTCGACCTTCAGATGCACGTATGATGGGCTGTCTTTTTTATGTGATTATGCACAACAAGAGTCCCGAATCCCGGAGCCAGTGAGGCTATGCATAATCAATATTAACACCAATATTAGATGAATTTTGTGAAGCGAAAAAATCTGGTAATTCAACCAATATGTTTATGTACCTCCCAACAGAGTGCTACTGAAAGTTTTTAAGTTTAATGAAATGCTATGGATTTTTATTCCCTTCTCATCTCTTTCCCTTCCCCACTTATTTACAAAATTCCCGAGTTGAGATTCTTAAGTGGCAATCATGTTCTATGTTCATTTCTGAATCTTCTTTCTTGCAGGTGATGTCATCAACAGCGTCATAAACCAGAACTTCGATGCCTTCAGCAAGGAACTGTTCCCAGCTCTGGAACGCGAACTGTCCAAGTTGTTCCTGCCGATGGTCAACTCTATTGTGTCCCAGTATTCCTATGATGTCCTGTTCCCCGCTTCGTAATTTATACTGTGTTTAATTAGACATTAATAAAATCTATTACCTACCTGATAAAACAGTTCCTTAAATAGTATTAATTTTCAACCAGACTGGAGAATTCTTCAGCAGAGTACGATGATTAGGTACCCACTGCTTGTGGAATGGATTAAATGTCTACCGGAGATACACGCAAATAAACCGCTAAACGTCACTTTGCAGGTTGCTAACGCGAGGAATATGACAAATAACCTATCTTTAAATTCTATACGGGTAGTTAGGAAAGTGTCTATCGTTTCCAATGACGAAAATCCTCAAATTGTATACATTTAAATTCTATGGTATGCATACAAAAATGTTTGAAAACTGTTTTTTATTTTTTTTTTAAATGTGATTATAGCACAAGAGTCCCAACTGCTCCCAACCGTTTGGAGCCAGTGAGATTATGGCATACCCAATTGGGATATGTTGTTACGCTGAATGTAGTGGGGAGGGGAAGGAAATGAGCAAGAGGAAGGTGGGGAAGTACTTGGCTATTCAGATCTGGTCACCAAACATGGCTAAAGCCATTTCAAACAACGTTGCTATTCTGAACAGTAGTCTTTCACCAGCGGGATATTAAAAGTATTTAACACTCTGGGACGCGGAGCAAATTTACTGCATGTATATTATTTTAAAATAGTAAATCATGAAATAGAACAAATTAATCAAATTAAATGTGCAGTTTGAAAACCAGTGAAGGCATTTTCGAGCGTTTTACCTAAAATTATAGTCTTCTTATAGAACTTAAAAATTTACAGTCTTATAACCTTTGTCATAGGAAACCTTGTGCATTTTCCTAACTACCCGTACAGAATTTATCAATAAATATTTCGTAGTATTTCTTGCGTTAGCAGACTACAAAGTGTGTATTTTTGAGTGCCCCACGTTAAGTGCAACCATAGATAATAGAAAAAAGGGAGATGAACCATGAATGAATGAACGAAAGTGTCGCCAACATCGTTCGCTCATAAAGCTGCAAATCGCATCTAGGCACAACGATGTGTTTGTTCTACCTACACACCAAACGTATTTCCTTTCATTGGCTCCGCCGCTTTGATAGTCCGTGTAGTTTGTGGTAGCTCGGTGACGGTCGGCACGGTTCCACGCCATATCTCCACTTATTTCTTCTATTATCTATGGGTGTAGCCGATGAAAGGAGTGAATTACGGTAAGTATGTACTTAGTACAAACAATATTTTTTCTATTTGCAAAATTTGGTACAAACAATGTGGCCCACCGTCTTATCCAACAGTAAAGATGACACTTCTAGGATATAAATATATACATTTTTTAAAAATAACTCCACATATATAGTTCATGTTGCTAATAACTTTGAGATGCAGAAAGTGGTGCCGTTGCAATGTCGCCATTAACTGGCATCATAGGGAACACCCTGGGAACGTAATTTTACTTCGCCGTACAGTCATTAATTACCCTTTCAAGAGAGATACACTCTTCTATATACATATAAAGAAGAGTGCCTGTGGGTGGGTGGGTTGGTTTTATTCCGAGCTTGATGAAATTTTGGACACCTAACCTTCAAACAAGAGAAAGGTCACTGTCTAAGTGAGATTTCGAAAAACCACTTCAATTCTCCTTTCCCACCCCTTAAATCATAATGTTGGTACTTCTTGACGAAATTTTGCGCACTTGTCGTTCAAAATAAGAGGAAAATTACTGGATAGGGGTAAGCGTACGGGTAGGTGTAGGGGTAGGGGTAGGGGTCACATATCATAACCTGAAAACTTTACTCCAAATCACTCAGAACTCCGGAAATCGCTGGGTACTTCACCTAATTAAATATAATATTTTAAATAATTATTTATTTTTAATTATAACATATTATCATTAGGTACTACGGTATAAAAATACACTATCATTACAAGAATATTAGAATCGTTGTGAGTGATATTCTTAAAGACAAATAAATACACAGAACGCACTGAGTTCAATTTTTGCGTTTGAAGAAGAATTTTAGTTCCTAATTAAATAATGAGTAATTACCAGTCAGCGGATTATATGGATTTTCACACCTAACACATATTTTGTCCCTTTCAAGCCAATAATGTCTTAGTCATAGATGTATTATGTTTAGATGAGACACTAAGCGAAAAAAATGGTGCCAGTTAGTTGAGGGTAAGTTCCCTCAACGCCCGCCGTACTGCGTACTGCGTTCGCTCGGAGACAGACCGGCAAACAATGGAAATTGTCCCCCCCCGCTAGATTAGATATTATATATGTAATAACGCCTTTGCTTCTTTGATAATTTAGTGCAGGGGAAGGGAACCTACGACCCGCGGCAGATTTGGTTCAGCCAGTTAGTTCCGAACTTTTCACTCCTTACGACATACCTCAACTGGGGATACCGTTGTCCGACAGGCTTCTGACTGTTAGAACTTTCAGCCAAAAACGTACCTGTTAACTTTTAAATCGTTTTTGAAATCAACATTTCGCAATGAAATATTAAAAAAATTCTTTTTAGTTGATACAACAGAATGCCTCGCTTCTACAAATATCGTATTTCAGCATAGATACACAATAATAGAGCAGTCATGCCCGTACAAACGCGAATTCAAAACATGTTCCAGTATGTTGTGGAGAAGTGCGTGATGCGGGGAGGGAATCCATTCATGGGTTCGGTTTATTTCGGTTCTTTCCGGCACCGATGCGGCGCCGCGAGTATGCTGCCCTGCTGTGACAAAACTTTCCGTTATTGTTCCTGTTTCAACACATTTTATCCAATGTCTGCTAATTACAAATTTAAAACTTGAACAACTTATGCATATTTAGTAAAAGCTAGTATTGGTTGATTTATTCGACCCAGTTGTCGTATGGGATCTGTTCCATTAGTTTGCTTATGAAGGCAGACATTTTCTGCACCAGTTTCCTCTTCAGGTCCGGCTTCATCTCCTTCAGGAGGTCCTGCGCGTTAGTGTTGATAAACAGATTGAGGGCGGCATCTATGAACAAAAAGATTAATTAATATTATATTACAGGAATTGATCAACCATAGATAATACAAACACAGGTAGATTGGAAGCGTGCCGACTGTCGCTGAGCTACGATCAATTTGCACGGACTATCGAAGTGGCGGAGGCAATGAAAGTTATGCGTTTGCGTGTAGCTAGAAACAAAGGCGGAGTGCCGCTTTGCGAAGATGCGATTGCAGTAGTATGGGTGAACAATGTTAGCGACGCTTTTGTGTACGTTTGTTTCATACCAATAACGGCCTATCTCCCTTGTTTCAATTTTCTATGAGATCAACCAATCTAGGATTCATTTCACATTGTATTCTTGAAAAAATTATTCTTTTTTACAATAAATTCACAATAATAATTTCCTTCAGGGCCTATGTCATCTTTGGAGATGCTGTGCGGTAGGTCTTTTTAAGGAAGGAATGAGAGGAATTTCTGGGAAGAAATAGGGTATGAGGGGTGGGTAGGAATCAGGGGGTCAGTGTTTCCAGGAGTGACGGACGTATTAATTAATCTTTCCCACTACGGTCCAAGGAGAGTACTGCTGGAAAAGGTCAAGGGATCTCCCTCGACCTCTTCCCGATTCGACCCGCCACGCAGTTGGTGAGCAGACGCATTCGCCGACAAGACCTGGATAAATCTCAACCTTTGAACTAGGACACCCCTGCTAAGTCACCAAACGTAGCGAAACTCTCGGTGTGATCAATGGCAGAGGTGTTGGTTATCCAATATATGTTTTTGTTGATTTTTTCATTTTCTTTGCCAACTGACGTGACCTGAAGGGGTTGTAATAATTTTATTCCTGAAAATTTGTTTCAAAAACATCTTTGATCGTACCTTCCCTTATTTTTGTACTTTAAGGTGATTAAAATTACGATACAGAGTTATGTGGCGATACATCACCTCTGCCTACCTTACATGAAAACTGCGAAATAGCTAGTTACACTTACAGAAACCGTATTAAACTATTTATTATCTATCCCCACTTTTTAAGACACAATTTAGATTAAAAACTTCCCATATTCGACAATTTAAAACTATTGTTTCTGATTCAAGAATGTTTTAAAAAAAAGTCTTCATGACTTTAGAACTCATATCAGGGTTAACTTTAAAAAAGGAAGAAAAAAATAACACAATGAAGATAATTAATTATTTATATTTTTCTGACCTTGACCTGAAAATTTCGCATTACATTTTGGGAAAAATGGTGTCATTTTCCAATGATATTAGCGTTATTTTTGGGAAAATGGTGAATTTTTTAAGTTTATTTTATGTCGTTTTTTTTATTTGAAAAATAAAGAAAATTATAGTACGGAGCGGTTTCGACATACGTTCCATTTTATGGCTATTCAAGCTTATCAAAAACGTAGGCAAATAAATATTAAGAACGTAAAATATTACTTGCTTGATCGCGTAAAAATTCGCATTTTCCCAAATGCGAAATTTTCGTGTCTCTATTAATTACACATATTTGTAAAAAGACGAAAAAATATAATGTTCTGTTCTCAATGTATTTTTTCATTCTTTACCAACGAGCTTTACACAATATGTTAAGTATGGAAAAATACTTTAATTTGAATGAGGCACAAGGGATGCATTGCCCAGAACTAATAAGACAATGGCACCCCTATTTTAATATTGTGTAGGTGGGTAAGTCTTTCGAAATTTATCACAATTATTTTTAAAAACTTACGTAGAATAGAGTTCTCGTTGTGCACGTTTTCCACACCCATCTTCATGTCCTTGACGCTGAAGTCCATCTTGAGTTGCTCCAGGGCGAGGTAAGTCCTGTCGTGAAGGTCGTACGGGCGAGCCTTGAAGTAGATCTTTGCCTTGACGCCATCTGTTTTAACAAAATGGTATTTCATGATATAATTATATTGACTGGTCGCTGGCAAAAAATGGTTTGTGTCTTGGATAATGTTTGTAAGAAATAACCATAGGTGGCACTTAATGTGAATTTTGAAAGAATATTCTAGGATAATTCTATCGTACGAATATTTTCGGCATAACGTGCTTTGTTTGAATTGAGTCAGATTTTAACAATTTCTGCTTAGGCGATTAATAGTATAGAGCTTATATTTATACGACATTCGTATCCCACATTGATGTAATTACAAATAAAGCACTTAAGGTTAAACTTAAATTTGTTACAAAAATGCGTGATTACAGATGGCGTTAAGGTGAAACTTCAAAGTATTATGCAATTTCGCAATCGCGGATGGGGTTAATTTACAATTTATTGTTACACAATATAATTTCTTCTGACGTTGATATTTTAGAGTTATCCTCTAGACAATTTACCGAAGAAAAAAAACTTGCTTAAATCACAAGGTTAACAATGAATTCCCACCCTTGACGTGTGCTAAAGGACTGTATTTATTTTCTTTAAATTTTGTTTCCATTTACTTCTGATATATTATATTTATATTGTTTGTTTATACCTTATTATTATTATTGAGTTTGCTTTATAAAATATCTATACACAACGGAAACTTCACTGGTTAAGGGTATTCGACACATAATTATAACGTAACGAGCTCATAGGTGGCGCTAATTTCAATATTTTAGAAAAAAAACACTTTTTAGGACTTTGTTACAATTGGAATAAAACGTTAGTATAGGTTTACAGCTCATTTCCCCAAAGCAATTTATAAAAATATATTACACTAACACATATATATAGTATGTATCAATTAATACAACACGAGACTCCATGCTTCATTTAATTCATCCAATATAATGAGAGTATTTGACGTTCGGCAGATTTACGCTAAAACAATCCTCAATAATCTTTATTCAAACAAAAGTAAATACTATGAAAAAAGATTAAAAACTCGTATTACTAGAAATGCCAACAAAGATTTACTCCAAATTCCTGTAATTCATACTACTTTTGGGCAACGGAATTTTAGGTACTTTGCGACAAGAATTTACAACATTCTTCCAGTTAGCATAAAAAAATCTGATTCACAAAAAAAATTCAAACACAATGTAAAAAATTGGATTAAAAGTAATGATAGGGCATTTACCGACGCACTCACCCAAATTCTAAATTATTGATTCAACGATTTACAAAGCATATCTTAATATAAGTATATATTCATAGGTATTTTAAAACTATAAAATAATTTGCAAAATTACTGCCTCAACACAGGCTAGCCTAGTGAGGCGGGTTCTGTGAAACTTCAACTATAACTGTTATTATATTATCTTCGTTTTTACTTTATAAACCATTGTACACTTACATTATTATAGTATACATGTCTTTTAGTTATTGTTAAATTTAATTACAATAAAGATATTATCATTATTATTCTTTCTTGTACTTGTTTCTCGAACTAATTTTATGTACAATTCTTGTTCATAGAGATTAGATCGTATGGGGAGTGAAACATGCTCTGTTGATATATTGAAGTTCAGTAATATTGATTCCTTAACAAAGCAAATACTATACATTTTGCTAATCGAATATTGAGTTATGATATGATGCGATTTATAAATTCTACGTACAATTATATATATATATATAATAAAACTTATATATTCAGAATCGGCGTTTGTTGATCCATATGAATATATTTCGCTGGAGCGCACTTGGGGTGAACCTTCACAATATTTCGCATTAGAAAATAATTCTTATTGCTATTATTATTGGAGTATCTTATATAGATATTGAATACACGATACACGAGTAAGCAAACGAGGTGAAGAGGTGCAGCTCGCTCAAATCGAGAGTCGATACTGCTAATGTTTTTGTAATAGCTGCGTTCAGGACGGTTTCCGCTAGTGGCGCTAGTATATTATATGCTATTGTTTGTTTTTTTCTGTGGCCAGAAGTGTCTACACTTCTCCTTCTCTTACCATAATCTCCCCAGTAGTCGCCAGCCCCTGAAGCCTTCAGCAGGATCAGCACCCCGGAGGACCTGTAGTGAGCCTTCGCCTTGATATTGGGAATCAGCAGGGTGATTTGGAACTGGTAGGTGTCCAAGTCCGTCCTGGAAGTGATTGTAAATACGTCTGTCAAATTATATTTAGTGATACTAGAAACACAGGGAGATGGCATTGAAGCGTGCCGATTGTCGCCGAGCTACAACCAAACTGCAACATTGAGGTATTTAAATAGAGAAGTCTACGTTCCTCGAAAAATCAGTGAATATTATTGTTGAAATAAGAAGAAAGGAGAGGCGACCGTCGATGTCGCACGAATCCTACTGGCAACCGCGACCCGGAGCATTTTAGTTACCGGCGTGCCTACTTCATTTACTCCTTAGATTAGAAAAGCCAATTTACACGAATATTCATTACGGTTACACTGTTGCTTTTTCTATATTTTCAAGAACGACATGTCCAGTCTTGGCATTTGGCAGTTATCATTGGAGATCCATCCCCGGCGATCGCTTGTAATCGACTGAAGCCCGTGTTATCTCTATGACGTATGATGCCAATTGGTCGCATGTTGTTATTTATAGCGGCGGAGCCAATAAGACATACGTTTTGTGAGTAGTTAGAAATAAAGGGGGGGGGGGGGGCACAGAGATGCGATTTTCGGTGGTATGGGTGAACTATGTTGGCGACACTTTGTCAGTGCGGTCTGCCGCCGATAAAAGACAACAATAGAAATCCAATTTAATACCTGACATTGGAGACGGTGAGGTTACTGACTCCAGAGGCGTGAATGTCCATGAAACTGGCCCTGTACCCATCGGGGCCGCTGCCCAGAGCAATACTGATCTCATCAATTATAATTGGTTCAACCTGGAAACATTAATTAAAACTTAATAAAAATAAATCCTAATGAAGTGTAAGAAAGTAGCGATATCCTTTGAAAAAAGTAGTGCGATCTAGCGTAATGAAATTTGCACAGCTTTCTTCGTCAGGATTTTATAGATCAGTAATCTGTTTTCAGTGTGTGCTGTTAATTCTGTAATGATATGTGAAATCTCTATTTACCAGACATTATTTAGAATTCTCCATATTTTTAAATTGAAAAATAATATGCCGGTTTGTATTGGAACAAGATTATATTTACGGCTCTGAATTATATTGTATATTAAATGAAAACACACTTTGTAATACACCACTTTATACGTAAAGTGATGTAAATATTACAACATATGTTCAATTTAATATAAGTACACGTATAATTCACTCCCAAGTTTTGCTTCCTCCGATAAAATTGTATATTGTGTACATTAACTTTTGCCGATTTATAGTTCATGCACATTCAAATCTGAGGAATTACTTGAAAATCTGAAAGAAGGGATATGGAAAAAGTAGTCGTGGACGCCCCAGAAAGACGAGGCAAGATCAACTCAATTAAACACCCGCTAAGACTCGGAAATGAACAAATTCGTAATTGTTTAAAAATAATGTTAACTGTTATGTCAATTAATTATTTTTTAATCATTGAAGAAAATAATATTAACATAACCTAAATGAAACGTGAAACCGGAAAAAACAACAGAAAATAAAAAGATTTCAGTCGCATCTGAGACTCGAATCCAGGACCTTTGCCTATCCGGGGCAACCGCTTAACCAACTTAGCTAATGATACCATTTCAATTTATGCCATCTTCATCGATATCATATCTCAAATTCAAGATTTGTCAATATTATTCTCCATTTTTTAATCCCATATATTGGCAGCTATCTTTATGACGATTACAAAATTCACCACGAACACAATTGCAATTTAGACAGTGTCTCGGATGAATTTCCGTTTTTTTTATTTTTATATGAGACATCTTCAATTTTTAATTATTTTTATTGAGATTTAAAAACCTCATTGTAATATTTAATCATTGAAGAAAATAATATTAACACAACCTAAATGAAACATGAAACCGGAAAAAAACAACAGAAAATAAAAATATTTCAGTTGCATCTAGGACACGAACCCAGGACATCTACCTATCCGGGCTATCATATTCAATTTTTATGTTGGTAAAGCGGTTCATCAATGATTAAATATTACAATGAGGTTCTTAAATCTAAATAAAAAAAATTATAATTAAAAATGAATTAATTTTTGTTTTGCTAGTTTTTTTAAAAATTATTTTATATCTTGCTACATACTTTCGATGAGTTATTAGAACTCACTATAGGACAAGTTAAAATTAACATTACATACTTATAACATTTAACGTATTTTAGCTAGAAATCAAATTTATTTTATAAGGAAAAAAGATGTAGGCCTGGGCCTAATGTATTCGTAAAAGGTATATCGGTACTGGTTCCTAGATATTAGCGTTACTGATCGTTCTCGATATATTCGATATTCATTTCAAGTTTTCATCATAATATCTGATATTACCAAATCTCTGGTGTCGCCGATATCGATGTAATAATTGATATCGATTGTCGGTATCCCTGTATCGTTCCAAGTTCCAATGCCTATTCATCCCGCCGAGCGTCTGAGATCTGAGACTGTTGGGTACGTTATATTATATTGATATTATTTTTGGCTGAGATGTACTTCGAATTTAGAGTCTAAAAGTAATTGTGGGAAACTTTTGGAAGATTTGAGAAAATATACAAACCCATTTTTGGTAATTTAATTATGGCAATAAATAATAATAATTTATAGATCGCCTATTTAGAAAAAAAATCGTTTATGGGGATCTATTTTTGTTTCAGAAAAAGGTAGGTTTTCAGTTCTTAAGTTTATACCTACGTCAGGAGAATTTATGACGCGAAAGCGTATGGCAAAATAATGAATCAATCAATACAAAATGATGTGACAAAATTCTCATGAACCCCCCCCCCCCCCTCTGCCCTATACCCGGAAATCGCCATGAAAACATTCAGTACCATCTGGATCCGATATTACCCTATTATCTCGTAACGGCGAAAATAACATAATACCATGAAAAGCCATGACACATGCCTACTTTGATGATGTATATATGTAGAGCGGAGAGACTGAGAAATGAGTGTATATGAGGTAGTAGAAGAAGTCGGGGATGCCAAAGAAACATCCGGTATGATCAAGTGAATCACACATTCGGGTCAAAGGTAAAAATAGGTAAAACGATGTATGAATCTTGAATTTGAATAAAAATGAAGCAAGCAGTGTTTGCCAATACAGATATGTATAGCGTTACATCCTTCCACCAACTCCTTTGGAAAATGGTTACATATTTATTTATAGTTAGTTAAATCTGATAATAAATTTCAACTTACGTCTGTCACGCCCAACTCCGGGATCCCCACCCTAAAGTATTCAGTCAGTTTGTTGAAGCTGTTTTTGAGGCACTCATTTACGTAGGGGTCATCTCTGTAACATTTCTGCACGTAGTAGGCTAAAAAGAAAAATATAAAATGGTTAAGTTAGTTTTTTTTTAAAGTAGCCAATCATTATGTTCCGGAAATAAGCATCTTTGTAATGGGGAACGATGTAACATTGTGCAGCACTGAATGTATATTCACTAGCATCAGTTAACAATATGTTAAAAAAAAACGCAACCAATTTGTCCATTGTGTAGGTACATTGTTTGCTTAGATTTAATTTAAAACTTCTCCGTTGCCTGCTGCCAAAAACGTGTTCTTGATGCCACGATTTAAATTGATGAGTACTTTTAAATATTTTAAGTGCTAAAGTGCCTTCCAGACGAGCGGGTGGCCCGGTTGTGTGGCCGACGGAAAAATATATATTTACCGAGTTTTTATTTTTTGACTTGGCAATAATGGCAATACTCTTTGTCTCCGCTGACCAAAGCGGTCTTGAAATTTGAAATTTCGCTTTGGAAATCGCGCTTTATTTATCGTTAAGCAATTTCCAAAGCGAAATTTCAAAGCTAAAATTGACTTCTGTTAAATACCAAACTTCATTAAAATCATCCACCACCCGCTCAACTAATTTTAATTGAATGCGACATTAAAAAAAAGAACAAGACGTGTATACGCTGATTGAATGTTAATATTAGAATTTTTTTACAATTATTCGATAAAATTTACAGTGTACTCTTCTATTATATATTGTAACCCATTAAACCGAGAATAAAACACATGTTTTGCATGTAAAACACACCACTTAATTTTTATTTTTTTATTTAGTTAATACAAATGTACGAAGCTATTAAGAGAGACGGGTGCGCGTCCTGTTTCATACAAAACTTAATTTTGAATTTGAGGTCAAAATACTCACCTAATCCTTATAATATTTTTTTCCCTCAAAAAGTATAGTAAATATCTAGTACGGATTAGAAGTAATTTATTTATTTTTGTTTTACATTATGAAATATAGGCCATTAGAGGAATTGATTTTTACCCCGTCTACTTTGAAAATATAATGAAATATAATTTTTTTTAAGTATTAAAGTAAGCATTATAGTGGACTTTAAATTAAATTAAAAACGACCAATTTACGTTGGAACACACATTTGCCGCACATAATTTAAATATCGACCTGAAAAAATGTTTTTTTTTAAATGTTTTGTTTTTATATTTTTATTTACATAGCAAATATTTTTATTTTTTTTTAAATGCGTTAAACCCGCAAATAATTTTCTAATTTGCCTCTAAAATTATGAAAATCGATTTTTTTTCAATACCTCTCATCCGTATTTAATATTTACTAAACCTTTAATTAAAAATATATAATTTTTTCGAAGGAAGCAAACACTTTGGGGTGTGACATTATACATTAAATGAAAAACACAATTTGTAAAACACCACTTTTATTGAATTAATAACCGTCGCCAACCAGGTTTCGCTTCACCGAAGCTTCGTCAGGGCTTATTATTAACTGTTAATAGCAAGCCTGACAGCTCAGTAACAATGGCTGGTGTTTAAATTGTTTTCATTAATAAAACTATATATATATATGTACATATATCATTTGGATGGGTATTTTGACCTCAAATCCAAAATGAAGTTATGTATGAAACAGGCAACGCAGCCGTTCCTCGGAGGACAATTTAATAAGTAATGCTTTTATTAGTCCTCCTCACTAGTGGTTCCTGTGCTAAAGCGGACTAGGTTTTAATTAAAAACTGATTGTTTAAGCTCGTACGAAGTTCTTATCAAGATGCTGGATAACTCCTCTTCTTTGATTTCTTTGAGCCAGGTTTAAATTTTATTTTTTAAATCATTTCCATTTTCTCTAATTTTTTTTAATGGCCGGTGGAAGAGAATTATAGAGCTTAGTGGAGAGATATTTATAATTATTTTGTCCAAACGCTTTTGTTGAAATTAATAATATTCATAATGTTATTCTGGTTACTCTTGCGTGGTGAAAATTAAGTTTCTTCGGTTTCTTTGAATGTTCGAAATGTTTGATTAAAATATTCTTAGCATAGATATGCGAAAGATTTGAAAATTTCTTACGTTGGCGTTTTTCAGCTTTATAATAATACCCTTTTGCGTTTTAGACAATTTTTTCACATCGTTAGAACATTTTTTCCAACTGGACAGAAAAATATTAAAAAACACATCTAAAAATACAAAGAAAATGAGCATTTTTTGTGTTTTTAAACCGTGGACTAATTTTTCAATAAACGACTTGAAAAAAAATATTTCCGTTAATAATTTAAGTACGAACACTCTTCTGAAATTCAAACCGGCGATTTTTATGGCGTAAAGCCAAAACAGCTCGACGATTCGCAGGGTTTGTGGTGGAATGGGTTAAAAAAGAACCTTCAATATCACTGAAATTTTCTTTTCTAATGTCGAATAACAAGTTTGAAACTTGCTGTATGCAAACAATGCACCTGTGTGAGTGCTGTGTTCACAACAACGATTCCTATAAGTGATAATGAAATCATACCTACTGACAGAAGTGTAGCTTTTTTATGTACTAACTAATGTGAACTGCTAAGCGAGAGTAGTATCTTTACACTTCTCTTTTCTTTTCAATATTGAGGTTGTCTTAATTCAAGAGAAAGTGATAAATATTCCTTCGTCACGTTTGAATACTTGAAATGAAATACGGGTTATGATTTCAAGAGTAAAAAAGCATCAATTGAAAAGGTTTCTATTTTTGAAGATTGGAAGTAGGCACCTAACGGAAAGTTTTCGTTTTCTCTCAAACGCGGATAAATTAAAAATGTGAACGGTTGATCAAATGTGAAAACTGAGCAATGACAGAAGTTGAAGCTGAAGTTAGTGAGGAGACAAGCCAATCCCGGCGTAGTACGTTGTTATTGCGTGAGAATTCTGAGAACGGATCGTTTGACTCATTTTTAGGTTATCGTTGCCGCGAAACCATCTCGATATATAGAAACGAATGTTTGCCTGTCTGTCCTCGATTTTCTGGAAAATTACTTGACCGGTCTCGCTGAAAATAGCACAGTTTGTTCTTATTAGTGCCGGGAAGGTTTAGAGAGTAGTTTGAATGAAATCAAATGTGTAAAACTGTTGCTATAACGTTTTAAAATTAGTACGAAAACATTGAAGCCGCCATGTTGTATTGAGCTTAGCTCATAGATATAGTACACAGATTACATGTTTAAAAGAAGAAGGTTTGTTTAGGTAGAATATTTTCAAAATGCAAACCACTAGTAGGTACTACTTAAGAACTTTATTATTTAGATATATTTTGAAAAAATAAATGTTTGGAATGAAATAAAATATTAAAATGATTGTTTCTTTGTTTAGAGATAGTAATAGTCGCCACAAGGCATTACTTTCGTTGTTAAATCAATTGTGGCACAACAATGAAAAGTATTTAAGAATTCTAAGTATTTAACTATTCTGTAGATTCCTGATGAGGATAGCTTCGCTTTCGAAACATATGTATATATTAATAAAGTAGTGAATACAAAGTAATTTTTAATTCATCTTTTAATAACGACGCCACAAATGTACAATAATACCAACAATAGAGTGGAGGATACTCTCAGTATCACCCTGGTGGAAGACCACCATTCAGAATTGAAAGGTTGCTTGAAATGGCTTTTAGCCGTTTTTGGTGACTAGATCTGAATAGCCAGGTATTCCCTATTTCCCTACCTTCCTCTTCCCCTTCTCCTTCCCCTCCCCAATACCTTCTGCCTCACAACATTCCCCAATTGGGAATGCAATAGTCTCACTGGCTCCAGACGGTTGGGAGCAGTTGGGACTCTTGTGCGGTATTCATATAAAAAAAAAATGATCATAAATACCATTCTTTTGAAGAAATGATGGAAATTCAAAACAAATTATTGACATTCATTGTACCCAGAATGCCATTTTATGCTTCAAAATAGCTTTATTACAGATTGTGTGTGAAAAAAATTTATCCCTGGCAACAATTTGTAACCTTATCTGTAAATTTTAAGTTTTGAATAACAAGCTCCCGTTAGACAAACCACAAAAACGTAGTATCGCGACTTTTTGCATTGTATTTTTTCTTTTGTAAAATGTAAATAGAAAAATATAAAAAAACCTGTATATAGATTACTAGATTTTTTATTTATTATTTTTTTAAAGAAAGACAAACATTCCCTGATTACGAATAACCTGACAATATTTGAAAGTCTCCTACTACCATCACAGTAAACGGAAGATGTTGCTTGTGTCGTGATGGAGGACTTAGCCAGCCGAGGAATTGAACTCACGACGGCTGGGTGGGATCCAGACGCGATGCCAACTCAGCCACTGACCAGTCAATTTACACTATTCATCCTTTCGACCCGACACTACTATCTTTTCTATTGGCAGATGTGCCAAGATGGCCCAAGTGCTGGTGGAATAAGTGTCATCTTCTGTTTTCTAATGAGTCACTATTTGCCATCCAACGCTGTATATTATGTCTACATGACTAGAATAAACACATGGAGCGTGATGTTGGCAATGTTGTTAGAGAGCATAAATAAATAATGATACCCATTGTTTGTGTTTGTATTGTGCAGAATATTTGAAGGTGCTTTGACCATATTTTATTAAATTTTAAATGTGGATGAATTTTGATATTTTGGCACATAAAAGACGCTACAACCCTTGAAAATTCTAGGAAAGAGAACATTTTATTCTGTCTTTCTTCAGTTCCTTCTGCGGTAATTCCATCCTTGTTAATTATCCTGCCCAGCAGAGCCGTACCTTTTTTTACAGTTACTCCACGCAAGAGGCCCCGAGGGAAATGATTTCCCTCGAGCCCTATGTCATCTTTGCTGTGTAGAATCTCTTAGAGGATAGGAACGAGTGAACCATGTTGTAGGAGGGGTGAAACACAGAGGCCAGCAGATCATTCCACCGCCGAGCTGTTGAACACAAGAACGAGTCGTAGAAGCGACCCGTTCTAATGTGACAGATGTTGTCATGTGACAAATGTTGGATGCACGTTTGGCAAAAGATTGCAATCTGTTTGTTAATATAGGGGAATCTATTAAACAGCTTAACCCCAGCAACCCAACCCCAACCCCAACCCAACCTTCTTGAAGCTAACCCCAGCAACCCAACTAGCCTTAACTAACCCCTAAATAAATAAATAAATAAATAAATCAATAATCCGATGAGGAAGGGGAGGATTCCTATTATTATTATTATTATTATAATTTAACCATCTACAACAATACCATTAGGCTATACCAAAACGATATTGTAGATGGTTTAAATGCCCTTATATGACTTGGGCCCCCACCTTGTTGCCAAGGTGGGGTCCTTGTCTCCCCCAAAGGCAACGAGCATGCTCACGAAGGCACTTCAGCGTTGTGACGTCCTCTGGATAAGGCCAATTCTCCTTCTACAATATTGTCCGTTTCGGTGTTCACCAAAGGGTAATATGTAAACCCAGTGTTAGGCTGTTATTGGCGAGGCCGGGCACAGCTTGAGTCCTGGATTATCCCGACACCATTATTCTGACGCCCTACCATTATTATTATTATTATATATACACATATATAAATAAGAGTATCGATACATCATATACTTAATTAAAAGAGAATTCAAATGTCGAGCAAAAGCGAAAAGAATTTTGAAACACCCAAAAACAAATCTGATTCCCACTCGGGAAAAGCCTCCCAAAAGGGATCCGATCACAGCCCCAATCGTGAAAGTCCCGCCACAATGGGATACGACGAGCTGAAAATTGAGTTTAAAAGACTCGAAGAATTTTTGTGGATAGCTTTCGAAAGGTTCAGTTTTTGGAATCAATCACTCAAAAAATACAATCCCAAAAAAGATTTTTGGTCAGAATAAAGAATGGAATTAGTCCTTAAACAACGTTAGAGCTGGCAACAGAAATATCGTAACCTCGGAAGAAGGTGTGATGCTATCGCGGGGCAGGTGAGAGAAATGATGGGCACCCCACAGGCGTTGGTCAAACCAAACTACGCGATGAAGAACAAAGAGGCTCCAGAAGACAACGAATGATTATATGAAGATTTATTGAAAATACCATATTAGACACATATTAATTTAAAAAAAATTCTGAACATCGGTAAACTTACATCAGTTTTATTTATTCTGCAAATGGGTTGACCTCGTCGGCTTTTATATTTTTTTTTTTTAACGAAATGAGAAATAACAACCACTCTCAAAAAACAAAACAAAATACTTTTTAGTAAACAACAGCCACAGGTAAGTATAAGCCATTACAAAAATGAGAAATGGGTTTGAATATACAACAATGATGAAAGAATCATTAGCCGCTCTGAATGGATAAAGTCACGAAATAGCCTGCCATAATGGTCATTTGTTGTCTTAAGAGCAGTTTGCCATTTTAATCGCATAATCTGTGAGAAACTTCATTAAAGTATTTTTTGCGTATTTTTTTATCTGTGTATAAGATTTTCATAATTAATTAGTCAATAACAAAAAACTTAAATTAAATTTACGCAAATGAAATCAAGGTAGCACTCAAAAGATTCAGCCCAAAGCAAGGCCGTCCGCAAATAACACATCAAATAGTTGAGAAGCCAGCTTGCGGCCTTACAAGCAGAGTAAAAAGATGTTGCAGCTTTTATCCAACATTGCCGATAAAAATTGGAAATACTGGAAGGATAGGGCTTGGATGACTCTTAATAGTCAAAGTTAACACTAGGAGAGCTTCAGATGTGGGAACCGAAAATGGTAGGGATTCTTAAGAAAATCGCTTAAGTCGAAGCCCGGCTGTAACAATTTCTGCCGAATGAGCCTTAGCCTTGAATAAATATGAGTATATATATATAAAAATCTGTTTTTATATGCGATGATTCAATACATAAAACTTAATGTCAAATAAGCATCAAATAAATTTACGTCAATTTGTTTGGCATTGAAAATTTATTACTCAAACAAAACAAACAAATCTCAACTTCAATTAAACTTCAAATGTGTTCGTTTTTATTTTTTAGAATTAGTTTTCCATCATCAAATATTATGGATAACATTTATAAAAATGAGTACTTAGTTAGATAAGACTATATATACAGCCATAAAACGACTTTATTATTATTATTATTATTATTATTATTATTATATATACACATATATAAATAAGAGTATCGATACATCATATACTTAATTAAAAGAGAATTCAAATGTCGAGCAAAAGCGAAAAGAATTTTGAAACACCCAAAAACAAATCTGATTCCCACTCGGGAAAAGCCTCCCAAAAGGGATCCGATCACAGCCCCAATCGTGAAAGTCCCGCCACAATGGGATACGACGAGCTGAAAATTGAGTTTAAAAGACTCGAAGAATTTTTGTGGATAGCTTTCGAAAGGTTCAGTTTTTGGAATCAATCACTCAAAAAATACAATCCCAAAAAAGATTTTTGGTCAGAATAAAGAATGGAATTAGTCCTTAAACAACGTTAGAGCTGGCAACAGAAATATCGTAACCTCGGAAGAAGGTGTGATGCTATCGCGGGGCAGGTGAGAGAAATGATGGGCACCCCACAGGCGTTGGTCAAACCAAACTACGCGATGAAGAACAAAGAGGCTCCAGAAGACAACGAATGATTATATGAAGATTTATTGAAAATACCATATTAGACACATATTAATTTAAAAAAAATTCTGAACATCGGTAAACTTACATCAGTTTTATTTATTCTGCAAATGGGTTGACCTCGTCGGCTTTTATATTTTTTTTTTTTAACGAAATGAGAAATAACAACCACTCTCAAAAAACAAAACAAAATACTTTTTAGTAAACAACAGCCACAGGTAAGTATAAGCCATTACAAAAATGAGAAATGGGTTTGATCAATATATATGTTTTGACTGAAAAGAATTGATAATAAGAGTATTCATTACCAAAATTAATGAACTGGTTGAATCTGGATAAATTATCAAGAAACATTTAAATTCATACAACTGATTCGAAGTAAATTATTAATTTTATAGTCAAAATAAACAAGTCATAACTCTCTTTTTTTTTTTTTTCTTTTATTTTTATTGTATTAAATATAAGTCATCAAAGACTATTAAATTGATCCATTAGTTCTTCTAAACTTTCTTTGGGAGGAGCTGGAGGAGGAATTACAACTCCAGTGATAGTTTTTTCTGCCTTCCCTTCTTTTTTCTAAAGTTTTTCATCTGGTTTCGGTTCATCTACGACTTAAATTCCCCAATCATTTGTGGCGTGTTTCACCTCATGTTTTTTAGCATTTTTCCGAGCTCTTTTTTTCTCCAATACAGCCTCAACGATCCCGACTTTGTCAACTTTCGAAGCAGCATAGCGTTTCTGAGCCTCTATGCAGCTGGGCTATTTACACTCTTTATTAACGCCGATAGTGTAATTATTGAAGAAATCAGTATGGGCGTTGTAGGTCAGACAAAACGATACCTCTCCAAATCCCAATACCCATTTCAGAGTATTCTGAACCAGGAAGCCAGCAGTAATTCCCATAGTGGTTGGGAGACTCGCAGCGCAAACTCCTTACCTTTTAATAGTGGCTTCGGTGTTTTCTGTGACTGCTAATGGAGAGGCACAAACAAAGCACCCGATTTATCCAGGAACCATGATCTGGATATGAGAAGAAAGGGCATCTTCGGACACCCCAGACTCAAACCAAACCTGATCCAGCTTATTGCAAATACTGTTTATGGTCATCCGTGCAGCGTAGTTGTCCACGCAGGAGAGGACTAGATCGATGCGCCCTGCAGTCAGAGAGCCATGGAGAATTCGGTCCGCGATATGATCATAGCCGCTGTTCGTGGTCACGTTTTGGTTATAGTCCTCGATGACTATCTCGGGATTCACTAAGGAGAGAGTTTATTTGGCCGCCTGGACCTTCGAAAGTCCCACCTGCATCGGGGTGAAGAAAAGTCGATTCATATTGGCCAGCTAGACTTTGTCATAATCGTAAAGAATCAGCTTGCCGACGCCTGACCTTGTGAGCATTTATGCCGCTACTGATCCTACTCCTCCAACTCCAACGACTAATATTGTTTTTTTGCGGATATCCTAGAATTCAGATTAATATGATTTTTAATTTTCCACAAATCAGCATGTATTTTTTTTATTAAGTGTTAATTAGATCTACCTCATAGTTTTCAACTATTCCCATTTTTTTGAGAGCCATGAGCCTGGAGTAAGGATTATCGTTCTTAACAACATCGCTCATACCGTAGGTAGTATAGGACTTGTTGACCATTTGCGCGATTTTCTTGTTAATCTACGTTTGTTGCCGCACCAGTTCTTCGAGTGTCTCTTACATTTTTTTTAGTATCACGTGTATATATTCAATAATATATATTAATAGTTATTATGAAAAAAAGGTATACACCAGTTATTTTAATAATTCTCGAAATTATCTATCTAGTTTAAAAAATATAATAAATTTGAAAGTTTTAATTAGTTATATTTACAGTTGAATCAACGCTTGGGAGTCGCTCCTTTTGCTGGTAGATCTTTCAAGAAATATTCAAGTCCCACATTGTATGCTATGCAGCTCCCGAAGATCCCATCAGGGCACAAACCCATATTATATTTCAGGATGGCTTAGCTACTCGGAAACTCCTATTTCCTTTGTTTCAGATTTGACTTCCCAGTTGACACTCCATCCAAAAATATTTTTTTAGTCTCGCTTGTTTTCTTCGGGGCATTGTTATGTTATTGGGTACTCGAGAATAGCAGACCCGGTCCGGCAAGACTACTGCCTTGATGCTGGTTCTTTTGATTTGGCAATTCTTTGAAGAGCCGCTCGAAGTTGCTAAAGTTCATGGGCACGTTCTATCGCTGGTCGTGGCTGTCTGCATTTTTAAAGAGTTTGATGTCCGATTTGGATACGGAGTTCAATTCCTCTTACTATTAATATTATTAGTTATTAGCATTATTATTATTAATATCTTTCTTTTTGGAATGGTAGGCGTCTTTGAGATCAATATTTTTTTGGTAATTTAACATTGGGCTGGTTGGAAATTTGAAAAAGAGGGACAAAGACGGTTGTTATTATTTATGAGGGATTTGGTTGTAATTTTAATTATAGGTTTGTGCATCTTTATTCACAGATGTCAATAAATCAAGCTACTCTTCTTCTTGTTGTACTTCAGCTAGCACCTCTTTGATTCGAGAATGTGCTGACTTGCTCAGTTCATCGATATCCAACTCGTCGAGATCGGGATATTGGCTGATATCAACTTCTTTTTTGACTTTTGAATAGGAGTTTTAAGACAATGGCTGCAACATCATATTATCGGTAGGCGCAGACTCATCCTAATAGTTTTTCCCATTTTTGTTATCGTTGCTATTTATACACTGACATTGTCCTTGATCGAAATAGAAAGACTTCTTTGTTTTATTGGTATTTTTGCTTTGTTTTGCGAATACTAAGCCAGTTTGGAGCCTATTGTGTTCGTTGAGAAGTGTATTTTCGAGGAGATACCTGTCGTAGGTCGTTTTTAGTATTTGAATACTCTTGAGACAGGTTTACTTGGCAGAAGCAGAAAGGGCATCGGCAATTTTGCGTTGAGAGGAATTGAAATCATGCAAAATGTTATTAAGATTGATTTATGAGGGTCGTTGTTGATAGATTGTGGACATGGATTATTTTATTTAATGTTAATTTTGTATTTATACCCCCGTCTTATTTGAAAACAAATATAATATATTTTTATCAATAATATCGATGTATATTAATTTTTTAATTCAGTCAAATTTGAATTTTTTAAATCTAGTTAGTTATAAAACCCTGATAAAATAAAATAAATTGTGATCTATAAATGTATATATTATATACATGTGTAAATTTATTATTTGGATATAAAATAAATTGGGAAGAGTTATCTTCTCAATAAAATATCAAAATATAATTTATATATACGCCAATACCTCAATTACTCAATTTAGTTTCAATTATATACATATACCACATATCTCCCTCAAAAATAATATAATAATTAACTAAAAACCTGAAATGGGCAACGAATGCCAGACTCTCTGCGAGAACATCACTGCAAATAAATATCTAACATCCAACAACTAGCCAGAACATATACCCCAAGCTGTAGGCGTCCAGACTTTTACTAATAAACCTTCTCATAACAAACAATATTTCTCCCAGACGGAGAACGACAAGTACAGCAGTCTTAGAAAGTCACTTAACAAGGAGAGAGAAGCGCTACCGAAGATTGTCTTCGACTCCGGAGTCACATACGAGGGGCAGTGGAAAAACGGCAAGCGCGATGGTTACGGAGTGCAAGTGTGGCCTGATGGGACTGTTTATTAAGGCCATTGGGAAGACAACCTCGCGCACGGAAAAGGGAAATTTGTGCACGCTAATGGAGACGTTTATGAAGGAGACTGGAAATTCGGACAGGCTCACGGCAGAGGATATTACCAACATCATGACGGAGGAAGGTACGAAGGAGAGTGGGCTCAAGACTTCCAGGAAGGATATGGAGTCGAGGTTTGGGCAGACGGTAGTCGATACGATGGTACGTTTAGTAAGGGGAAAAAAGATGGTAAAGGGTTCTACATATGGTCAGACAAGTCTACTTACAACGGAGAGTGGGTCGAGAATCAAATTGAAGGAAACGGAGTCTATCGCCATGAAGATGGTCGCACCTACGATGGGCACTGGTATTACATTATATGCATGCTTTATTGATAATATTATGCGTATGTCTATTTTTAGGAGAAATAATATGATGCACGGTCAAGGAGTCTATCTCTGGCCAGACGGAAGGCGTTATGAAGGAAGTTACGAAAGGGACAAAAAACACGGCACTGGAAAATACACATATGCTGACGGAAGAGTATACGATGGGGGATGGTCAGAAGGAAACAGACATGGGAAAGGCAGGCTGACGCTAAATAATGGCGTCTCGAGGTTCGGCAGGTGGGAAAACGATCGCAGGGTCTAATGGTTGGATGAAGAGGAAAGCCAGCTTCCGAGCAGAGGAGTTACGAGAAGTACACTGTACCGGTCCCCGAATCGAAAGAATAAATAGGCGATTACCTATTCTTCGATTCACGGCTCGAATTCTCCGAACAAAATATTGGCTTCTACCACAAGTCCTAGACTACTCAAATGAAGGCAAGGCTGCTCAATAAAAAATGATAATTTTCCTTTAATACTTTATGTTTAAAAAAACAATGATATATCTGTATGTGTCTGTGTAATTTGTTTCTTAAAATTCAAATTTAGTATTTGACATTTTATTTATACAAAGACATAAGTTTTTGTAGTTATCATAATGAAACCATTTAAAAAATGGGTTTCAAATTTGGGCTTCCACAATAAATAAGAGGAGAACTTCATGTCGTAATCATTTAGTGAAAAAAATATCGTTTATATTCTGATAATATATTTTCTAATCAGCATAATTTATAATATTTTCCCATATTAACAACGATACAGATCGAATCAAATGCCAAGCAAAAGCGAAAACGAATTTGAAAAAGGCAAAAACAAACCTGATTCCCACTCAGAAAGAGCCTACCAAAAGGGATCTGATCACAAATCCGATCACAGCTCCAATCATGAAAGTCCCAAGATGGGATACGACGGACTGAGAAGTGAGTTTAAAAGACTTGAAGGGTATTTATGGAAGTCTTTCGACAGGTTCATTTATTGGAATGATGCAATAAAAAACTACAATCCCAAAAAGCTTGTTTGGTCAGAATAAAGGATGGAATTATCACTTAAACAACGTTAGAGCTGGCAACAGACATACCGCGACCTCGGAACAAGGTGTGATGTTATCGCGAAGCAGATGCGAGATATGATGTGCACCCCACAGATGTTAGTCAAGCCAAACTACGTGATGAAGAACAAAGCGGCTCCAGGAGACAATGAATGATCACATGCTGAGATTTATTGCAAATACCATATTCGACATATTGATTCAAATATTTGTTTTCGAATATCCATAAATTTAAATAGTTGCATTTATTCTGCATGCCATTTGCTTTGATATTTAAAAAACTTATGAGAAAATAACGAATAAACTATTTTTGAAAAATATACAATAATAACAAACAACAGCCACGTATTAAAATCATTTAAAACATACAAAAATGGGGGTTTTACTATTGAGGAGTTCTTCCGAAACAGTTACCTCTCAATGACAATGATTAAATAGCAATTGTTTATTCTGAACGGGTCATTGAATGAAATAACCTATCAGGGTAATATGTTTGGGTTAATAGCGATTTATATTTCATAACCTCTAAAAAAATGTAAACATGTTTAAAATTGATTTTTCACTTTTTATTATATTTTTTAATAATTAATTAAAATCCTGAATTTAAATTTACATAAATATAATCAATGAATCTTAAGCACTTAGAAATTTCAGCTCAAAACATATTCATCCTCAGTCATAAAAATACACTTGGAAAGCTAGTTTGCGGCCTTCGAGCGAGTTTCATAGAGGTTATGGGTTACATAGAAAATTCTCAAGAAAGATTGGAAAGATTAGGCTTCCTTAAGGACTTAGACTTATAATCTATTTTGTTGCATAACTATATGATTTTTTATACCCGTATTTTAATTTATGGTCTAAATCCCTCTTAAAATGAAATTCATAATTATTTCCTCTTAATTTATGCATATATTAAATCAAGGTCCGGCCTCATTCTCATGAGGAGGTTGATATCCTTCGACAGCCCTCGGTGCCGATCCTGTAGAACTGATACTGTTGGCTTGTCGAGGCTGTAAAGATACTGCGAGTTCAGGATTCTTAACCTCGCTGTTTTTGGCTGCTTTTCGATATTTGATGACAATTACTATGAGTAAAATTAGTAAAACGCCTGCAAAAGCTGCTCCTCCCCAAAGACATACTTTTTTGACCGTCAGACCAAGCTTGAGAGGCCCAAATAATTTGGTAGCACCTGATTCGCTGAGATTGCCACCTCTGTGGATTGAGAACATAGGCATCATACACGATTGGTTATACGAGAACAATAGATCAGGCTCGTAAAAGAAGTTTGTCTGAAGGTAAATGACTGCTGAGAAGGTTGCTCCAGAGTATGGCTACAGATTGAAATTAAATATTGGAAGAATAAAGATATATTATTTGATAAAATATATTGGAAGGTTACCTCAATGTTGATATAGGATTCATCCCATTCCGAGGCTTCATACTTAAAGGTATGGTTTTCATCCCATATGTCAACGAAGGTGGTCCAGTTTTTGCTAGCGTCCAGAAAGTGATTTTTGGTTGCGAAGACAGGGAACATGTAGAGCGACGTCAGATTCATGGCTGCGTGAAAGAGCTGGTAATATTTTCGGTTGGCTTCAGACTCCGACATTGAGTCATAAAGAGACGAACTGATTTCACCTTTGTGTATGGTGATCCCGTATTTTTCAAAACTTTAACCCTTGTAGAACCCGCTGCCGTAACGCAGAAGATTGGGGATAAAAATAGAAATGTTATTGACTTCGAACTGGTTGGGTGGGCTTTGCTTGCCGTCGGTTCCAACAAAATAATCGAGTTCATCCCAGGGGTTTTTTAAGTAGTCCACTGTTTCATTGCCTGTCCACTTTGAAGCATTGAGATTTGTCCAGTTCAATCCATTGATAGTTTTGTAAAAGCTAAGTTTTCGAAGATTGTTCTTTCCAGTATATAGACTGATCTGGTATTTAGCGGCCTCTTCTTTGCTCACATTTAAATCGTTGAAGTGGACCAGATTGGGCAGCGAAGGATCTCCTCCGATGATCGGCTCTAACTCCTTGATATGGGTGATCATGGAGTCGTTGTAACCAAATAGCAGATCTTGGGGCGTCCGAGGTTTCACAAAACCGTCGAAAGTAACATATATCATGAGGTAACGAATGTAATCCTGAAGATGTGTCTAAGTCGGGTCTTGGTTGATGAGAATATTTTGCATACGGTAGAGATTCATAAAGTTGTTCCAGTTCATAAGCCCGTAGCCCTCAAGGGTAGTCAATCGTGGATAATTTTTTTCGGGTAGTTTTGTTGTAAAATGGTAATATTCGAAAGGGCGAAACTCTTCGGGGAACCACTGCCTTAGTGTCGTAACCGAAGGGAGTCCAAGTTCAGGGATGGGTCGCAGCGTGACCTCAGAGTTGGCCCATTGTTTTACCGCCAGTTAATAACTAGAACAGTAAGGATTGGGAGTTGTGTCGCAATGATACCAATCGTTGAGGTATCTCTCTGCTTTGTCAAAATAATAAGCGAATCCCTCGGTCTGGTCCGGGTCGCAGAACTGTTCCATCTGTATAGAGTTGAGCCCGAACCCTTCCAATTTCTTCCATTCAGTATTATATTTATTTCTGCAGATGTATACCATTTCTTTGACTGATGTTTTATTCCTAATATCGTAGGATTTACAGAGAGAGTTTAGCTGGAGTTCTGATAAGTCGCTGAATGTGTCGTTGAAAAGCTGCAGACAGTTGGTCCCAGCCAAGTCCGAGAACAACTTGTGTTGTAAGAGCATTATATGAAGGGTATCCTGGGCTTTAATAAACTCTCTGTTGAAAAACCTGGAGCCGTAGAGCCCAATACCTATATGCTACACCGTCCCATTTCTTTGCGTTTGGATGATAAAGGTGTTTTTGTAGTATTTTATCCATTCCCAGAACACGATGGTGTGCTCGCGACTCTCTAGCTTGAATCTCTGGCGGATGTTGGTGAGATACTGCTCATCACTCTTTTCATCGAACAAGGTACCGTTTTCAAAGAGAGCGTCGAGGTTACCAGCGTGCAGCAAGCAGTTTTCTGCACGATTTACATCTGGGTACTTTGAATGCTTGAACCAGCCAGCCACAGTCTATTCTTTGAATATAATATTTTGAAACTTTTATTCAGGATGAGCCTTTTTAAAGACATTTTCGTAAAAGGTCTTGAGCTCTGGCGCCCTGCCTTGGCAAGTCGTATTAAGCATGCATAAAGTATCCATCGGGTCGATGCCTTTTACGGGTGGGGTGTTGTTAGTGATACCCGCGAGACCTACTTGTCGCACTGCCAGATCAAACGGTGTGCAGGAGATGCCATCTTGACAGTAGTGATTATCATAAACCAGTGAGTACAGAGAATCATAATATCTATTAAACGAAGATATGATAATATAGAGCTGAGACGAGGTCAGCCCAAAGTAATTGCCGAGATCCTGCGCCTCAGGAGATGTGAAGCCTTTCCTCGCAGCATCTATCCAAAAGATCAGATTATCCATTGCTTTCATCCCGAAGTTTGCGTCATCCCAGAGAAACCATCCCGTGGAGTTGGAAATATCTGCGGGTGCATAAAGTGTCGTCCAGGCAGTAGGATAGTCACTTAAAAACTGGACATTAATTCCTTGGGCGGCGACCACGTTCTGTATAATATCTTCCATTAACATAAAAAGGAGACCTAGTCCTTGTATGAAAAGTAAGGAAGGTTTGGCGTTCTTTATATTATACCAGAACCCAAGAGGTCCTCCATTAATAATGCTGAGGGATTCGGAAGGGTCCCTACTGCCAGCTTTTTGTTCGAAGTGGAGCCAATACTTAAACTTAACCTCTTCGCCGTCATCTGAAAAGACTGGATCGATCGCTTGCTGCAATTCTATAAACTGAAAACCGTGGATCTACGCAAACTCGGGTTTTTTGCCCCTCAGAATAACATCTTCCCAATTGGAAAAATTATAAAAGGTGAATTCTCTCACGAACTGAGTTTCGCTCTCTCCTGGGATGACTCCCCAGGTATTATAATTATCCGGAGTCAATATCGCCTGCTAAGCAGCTAGTTTTTTAATCAGGCTTTCAATAATAAAGGGCATCCCTGCGGCTACGAAGACGAAGAGAAGCAAACAAAAGCTGACGCAGCAGATCCCCCTTTTGTACCTTTTGAGGGTCTGAGCGGAAACGGGATCTGAGATGCGTTTTTCCTCCTCTTCCTCCAGCTCCTCTTAAGTGACCGGATGGACTGGTTCGACTGAGTCAGGTTTGGTGTTGATTGGAGTGATCGTATCAAGGAGACTCTAGTTCTAAGAAGCGTTGAGTGCCTCGTTTTTGTGCATTGGAGAAATTCAATGGTCTTGCTTAATAATGAGACGAAATCTATCTGTTTATTTGTTTGTTTTTTTAGATTATTAATTAAAATAATTATACAATTGTATAATATTTATGGAGGAGATATATCTAAGAAAGCTTTATTTCCATATAAAAAAATGTCCCAATAATACACATCTACATATGTATCGATGTTTTTTTATTGTTCACTCTTCTTTTTTTAATTTGTACTTTTCGTTCAAATGGAAACATATATCTATAATACCTCATGATTATATTAATGCATCTTCATTGAAGAACAAAAAGCAAAAGAAAAGGTCAGCATTTTATTTATTTTTTTGAAGAAGGAGACCTACTTCAATATTTTTTGTTATCTTGGCAATGTTAATTTTTTGAACTTACTATATTCATTGCACTTTTTATTCTATCGATTATACGAGTAATATTTAATTCATGAACATGCTATTTTAGTTTCCCTAAATTAGTTTATATATATAAATAGTTTCTTTTTCTCATTTAAATTTGATATATACATATATAGTTTTTGTTTCTCTTTCTTATCCGAGTATTTATTAAGATAAAAAATATAGTTAGTACTTAGTATTCAAGTTATATCATGTAGATTATTACATATTTTATTAGTATAAATTATATATCAAGTAGTAAATCGTTATTGCAATTAGTACCACTTTCCTCTCCTTGAATTGACGATGGATGAACAAAAGTTTAAAAAACATAATAACAAAGGCTGCAAAAGATACTTCTTAGTAGAAAACAAAAGAATATACTTTTCAGGGGATTTCGACTCCGGAAATCTCCAGCATGTATAACAGTTAAGCTCCTACGAGTATAGAATATGGGGAGGAGCCGACAACCCCAACAACCATTCGGGTAGTGGCAAAGTTTTCTTCCATCTCAAAGTCACGGGTTTCGACATGTGCAGAGTTCGATTTTATCTCCCACCACAGACCATTAGTTTATTGAATAAGTTATCATCCAATGTAAATAAACAAAAAATAGAAAAAAAAGGCATATCATTAAATCCATTCTTTTATAAATGTTCCTCAACAATAGTTGTGTATTATTTACAACTACTATTTGAACAGTTTGACTAATAAAATATATATCTATTTTTTTATACAGTCAAGTATATCATTTCTTTTAAAAAACAGCTTGAGATAATATTAAGGAAATAGATATTCAAGCATTCAGACCCGTCTATTCGAACCAATCAGATGTAATGGAGTACAAGCCAGTCTCTGAACCCATCAAAGCTAACGTAACATTTATTATATCTATTATACTTTAAAAAAATATCATTTTATTCAGATTTTATTTAATCTATATTATAATATTCGCAGTTTATCGATGATCAATTGACGCAACTATATTTTTAACACTCCTTCGAAACCGACAACCCAGTCTATCTGGCATTTGCTCTACCTTATTCTTACTCTCGGTGTATTAATTACCTGGAAAAGATCGAGGAGGATTTCTTCGAACACTACTTAGTCTATTTTCACAAAGAGGTACTCATTCGCACTTTGGAAAAACGAGAGGTCCATCTCTTGACTATCACAAGTCCAAAAAATGTGCTATCAGTTCGCCAGCCACCACTTCAGGGGCTCTTTTAATAAGGTAGACTAAGACCCTTTGCTATCGTGCCGAAACCCAAAATCCTCATCACAGCCCGTGTTCACCCAGGATAAAGCCCTTCGTCTTACGTTCTATAAGGGCTCATAAATTTTCTAACAAGCGAAACAGACGAGAGGGCCAAATTTCTCAGGGAAAGCTTTCATTTTTTGATCGTGCCGATATTGAACCCCGATGGAGTGGTGCACGGAATGTATCGCTTCGACACTAATTTGAATAATCTGAATAGATTCTACTAAAAAGCCCAGCCAGAGACCACCCCTTCGATCTGGGCCATCAAGACTTACATCGAATTTATAGGAGGTACTGACTTTTATTTTGATCTCCATGGACACGCTTCTTTAAAGAAATTCTTTGCATACGGCAACACCCTCTCAGAAATATATCTGCAGACTGAAACCGAAGTGTTTCTAAAGCAGTTGGATTCCAATAGCAACGGTCTTTTCAGCTACGCGGAATCAATCTTCTGCAAAAAGGAAAGATAATAGGGTTCGAAGAATGACGAGACCAACAAGACTGGTTCGGGCAGGGTTCATATGTGCCGAACTTACAACCTTGTCCACAGCTATACCATCGAATGTGGGCTTCATGGCTATGCTCAAGGATCATATTATGCTTTGGGCGAGGCTTTGCTTCAAACAGTGCTCGACGTGGTGCAATTTGCAGGCTGTCCACCCAATCCCCGTATTGGCCAGAACATCGATAGTCTCAGAAAAACTACTGCCCTTTCACTATATCACACGAACGAAAAATATCGCATGCTGGACCCAAACTGCCCGAAAAAAATCAGAGCCCTTGACGAACTTATCAAAGAGTACTATTCGAAAAGGTTCGAGAAATACAACCGAGCTCCTAACAAAATATTAGCATTTGAAAGATTTCCCTTTGCTCTCAATCTTAACTTGAAGCGACAGTCCCTCAACCCACTGGAGGAGGAGCTAATAGCGTACAACACAGATAGACCGAAAGCCCAGCTTCAACAGACCAGCACATGGACATTCGAGCACTCCAAACAGCTTGAAGTCGACAGGAGCGTCCCCAAGAACAAAGTTCGTACTACCGAAGAGGTGTCCTCTTCATTGATATCGAACAAGATCCAGTCGAGTCGATCACAACAGTTAATGGGTAGGAAGCCTATCATAGAAGCGAGATAGACTTTCTACGAAAGCTACCTAGAAAAGAGGCTAGCGAATATTCGCGGATTCATATCTCGAGAAGCTTCCAACAAGAAATTGAAGTTGCCAGAGTTATTGCGAAAGAATTGATTATCCAAAATTATTCCATACATATATACATATTATATATCTCAGTTCTCATCTTAAAAATATATACATAAACATGAAAAAAAAAATAGTTAAATTTGATATTTGATATTTTTTAAACAAAAATATGAATATTAATGATTGTTTATGTTTTAAGACCTATGTTGTTTGATTTCCTTTAAGTTTAATATAAGATTCTAAATAATACAATATTCCCGAAACTATCTGCTTATGTGTATCAATGTTGTATGAGATAGATAAGAAAAAAAGAAAAAAAAAACACAGTAAATAACAATTAATAACAATTACTTTTCAATAAAATTAATAACGTCAATTCGAAATAAGAAACATAGTCTATGAGCATCACATAAATGTATTCAGAAGCGTGGAGAGCGATAATTTGTCCAAAACATTCTAAACACCGGCCTGCCATCCTCGGCCCAATCTAACAAAAACAGCTGTCCCGCACAGTCTATCGACATGACATTCGCCTCAGAAACAACAATGGAAAAGTTCTTGAAGGATTCCTGTTTGCATTGCTTCCAGAGCCAAAGTCAACAGCGAGGCCTACAGATTTGGTCATGTACTTGCATGGCAATGGAGGGTCCAAGCTAGATGCCATTGACTTGTCCAAATGTTGTGCCAAGTATGAGGTGGCCGTGGCCTCATTCGACTTTGCAGGCTGCGGAAACAGTGAAGATGACTATCTCACCTACGGATTGAGAGAAGCGGACGACGTCAGGTTGTTCATTGAGGAGGCTGCTAAAATATTAGGAGCATTGAGGCATGTGACTCTGTGGGGACGTAGTATGGGGGCTGTAACTGCGATTGTTTACGCGAACAAATATCGCAATCTTGTACACAATTTGGTCCTTGACAGCCCCTTTCGCAAGCTGGCAGGGGTAGTTGAAAGGGCAGCTTATGACCGGGCCACCAGTTTCCCTTCATCTATGGTGAAACTCTTCATGTATTTCGTAAAAAACAAAGTTGAGTCAGAGCTAAGCATATCCCCGAAATTGTTTTCTCTTGACTACTTATAGATATTTCGGTAGATAAATCCTAGCATTTCAGTGTTGGTTTTTTTCAGCCACAGCGATACCATTGTGCCTACTGAAGAAGCCTTATAATTCTATTATGCCCACAAAGGCTCAAAAGAAACATGCGAAATATCTGAGAAGCATGACGAGGATAGGAAACCAGCAATGTACGAAGAGGGAATAAGATGGTTGAAAAGAGCGCACAATGGTTCTGGAAAACATCTGAAAATGGAAATTCGGGAATAGGGACAACAAGGAATGAGTGGCACTTCCAACAAAACTTCTCGGTCGACAAATTATGTGTGTTTCAATAGCGATAGCTGTTATTGAATAATAAACTATTTTTTCCTGTTTTCAGTTTCAGTGATTTCTAAAAATATTTTTACTAACTGTTATAATATATATATGGTATTTTTTGTATATTTATGTTAAAAAAAAGATATGCTCAATTATAAAAATATATAAAAAAATCTTAATTTTTAAAACAAATATCTTAAATATAGTCGTCAAAATAATGGAGGCCGACCAAGTCCAACTACCCAAACAGACCCCACCAACCACATAAAGTATAGAAACAATCACCGCAGTACAATCTGCACCTCCCAAAGATTCCAAGGATTCGAAGGCGAAGTAAATGATGAGAGCCACTGTACTCAATCAACTAATAAAAAGGAAGCATGAGATGCAGATGGAAAACAAACTAAAAGCTCTTGAAGAGGCTCATCCCAACCTCAGGAAAGGTCTAGCGCATAATCAGTTCGGATGTGCATGTCTATCCGCTAACATGTTGGAAAAAGCATAGCATAACCTCAAAATTGCATAAGATTTAGTGAGTCCA
>JAHDVE020011252.1:0-37347 GCA_022606495.2 Halesus radiatus | reverse complement strand
ACGTGGAATTCATGAATAATAGTTTCATAACAGAAACTTAATTTAATTAGAACAATTCCATTAGATTCAATCGAAGTTTTCGATCTACTTATGCCATTTATCTCTATAATTTTGCCCGAATTTACGGAAGTACCTTCGCCAAGACAGTGAGTCTTGATGAGGGATACGGCTGCTCCTGTGTCGACAAGAAAATGTCTTTTAATAATAGTACCATTTGAAGGTATTTGAAAAATCACATGACGCAACGTATCAGATTGAGATGGCGAATAATTAATAATTTTATTAATTTTTTTCATTTTCATTTTTAATTTTATTTGATGTTAATATGGAACGTTTGAATACTCCTGAGCCTAGCTCGTGACTTACAATAGATCGGCTCGCGGATCTACTGCAGATCTGGAGTTTAAATGATTTATTTTAGAATCATTTTTCCTTGGTAGGGAAGACGAATTGGGAGTTGCAGAGATGTTAGGATTTGGTTTTTCATTTTTTAATTTTAATATTCTGCAATCCTCTATTAAGTGACCAGGTTTTTTACAATACCTGCACATTTTATTATTATAATTTTGTCCCGAATTTGGACTAAATGTTTTATTATAGTTATTATTATAACTTGGTCCCGAATTTGGGTTATAAGATTTGTTAAAATTATTATTTTTTACGAACATAACTTTTCGTTTATCGAAGTTAGAGTTATTATTATGATTTTTATTTTTAAAACAGTTATAATTATTATGTCCCGATTTTCCACATATCGTACATGTTTTTATATTATTATGACTGTTTTTAGAAGAATTCAAGAGTTTATTTATTCTTTCTTCTTCTAAGGAAATTGTGAAAGCTTCGTTAATGTCTTTCGGATTACGCGATCGCAATATCGTTGCGATAGATGGGTTTGTTCCGTACATAAATGTTTGCATACCAAGTTCTTGTATGCTGGCTGTTCTGCCTAACATTTCTAAAGGATCTTTATTATTTTGGTTAATTGATACTAGAAGGTTTTTAATGCAATTTTCAAGTCGTAAAATATATTGAGATACGCTTTCGTTGTGAAATTGTTTACAATTTTGTAACTCAAGTAATAAGTGTGCATAATGTTTACGCTCACCAAATGATCTTTTCAAGAGATCTTTTAAATCAGACCAACTATTGGTAAGATGGTTGGCACAGATAACTTCTGCTTGGCCTTCCAATGAAGTTAAAATGAATAACAGTACGGTATTTTGTTGATTAGGTGCAGCTAGCGCCACAGCTCTATCACAATTAGTTAAAAATGCACAGAGTTTATCTCTATTTCCATCGTAAGGTTTAATAAATTTAAATAAAATAGGTAATGGTAAAATTGTTTCGTACGAGGAAGAAGTAGTTGGTGTGTCATTCATTTTGAAATGATTTTTAGTATTTTTTTATTAAAGAAAATGAAATTTAATTTTACGAGAATTAATTTAATGAATTTTTTTTTACTTTACGCGAATTAATTGAATTAATTTTTTAATTTTACGCGAATTTATTAAATGAATTTTTAACTTTACGCGAATTAATTGAATGAATTTTAATTTTACGAGGATTTATTGAATGAATTTTAATAAAATGTAATATTTGAAATTGTTAAATTTATTATTACGCGTTGTAAAAGAATAAAAGTATTTACTTTAAAAGTAAATAAATTTAGAAATTTAGATATTCACTAATACACGGTTCACGGTGTATATAGTGTGAAGAAAATACACTAATTGTCAAAGTTGAAAGGATTGGGAAAGAATAGGATAAAATTCTATTGGACAAAAATTTTTATGTACTCACAGTAGAAGAAGGACGAGTTGCCAATTCATACTGCAGTGAAGTGAAGTTCTTGATGTTCGTCGTCGGAGTTGACACGATTGGATCCTTGGCTGCTTGAAGAACTGAAGTTCACCGTAGATGTTGTTTGTCGCTCGAGGCTTCCCGCGATCTACGTTGTTGCCGGTTTCTTCTCTTCTCCAGGTTACGTCGATGTTGTGAGGTTGACTTCAGGTTGAGCCGTCCCTGCTTTCCGAGGAAAGATTTCTCCGAGGAGAATATCCGCCAGACTTGTCGTCGTTGTCCTGATGAAGATGGAGTCTTCCGTCGTCACAGAAGTTCCTTTTTGATGAAGAATGTAATCAATCTGCTATCCCACTTCTGACACCAATTTGCTACGACCCTCGGTTGAGGACGCAGTAAATAATTATTCAACTCTTGCGCGGCGAGTAATGATCAAGATCTCTTCGTATGGGTAGTAGTGTGTCTCTGAATATATCTGCAGATGTAATGTATTGAAGATCTGCAGATGGTTGTAGATAGTTATGTGTTGAGGTAGTAGTAGTAGAAGGTGGAAGTTCCGTAGAATAATAACTTATATATTTTATACGATATATATTTATTTATAGAAGACTTATAATATTTGATTAACTTATAAGTACAATATAAAATAGACAATGACAATAGTGAAGAAGGACAGCGTGGAGACTGTACTTCGAGATGTTAAAATGTGAACTGAGAGGAGCGGCTTGTTCCCGTTTATATAGTATTCTAGTATCCCGGATTGTGGGAAATTTCATAGAGTTAAGCTCAATGGCTTGCGTAACAAATCGATAATGAGTTTACTTAATTGGTTTTCTAAAATAATGCATTTATTTGAAAACGCCGAAATGCACAAAGAATTTACGCTTGATTTAAGCCAATGGCAGGGATTATAACATTATGAAGGGTTGACGTTAATGGCGCTTGATTTATAGCAAGGGCTGGGAATATAACATCGTGTATTTCAATTAATTGAGATATGTCGTAATGAATTATAACTTCCACCAAGTTATGCCTTATCATTATAAATAATCAGTATAATGTATGGTCTGTACTGTACGGCGAATGAAAACGGTTATAAAATAGTTAAGGTTGCCAGCTCAGAGCATGTGTGCATGTGAGCAGTGGCGTGCAGTCCATAAAGGCTTAAAAGCTGTGTCTATCCTAAGAAAAACGAACCATAAAAATAAAATAGAAATATGCCACACATTTTTGATCAGATTCGATGCACAATGTTTTATACCCGTGAACTGCTGTTTGATTGCTTTTCATGTACCTGGACAAGACAGTACCTACCATTTTATTGTGACAATTCAACTTCAGCGTCGCAATATTATTATTCCCCTATGCGACGGATTCAACATCTGGGAACAAACTTTGACGTTGTTGACATATTTGGCACATCAATGTTACAGTATAAGCGTGCATAAGTACGGTTTTTTTATTGAGTAGAGCTAGGTTATTTGAAACTATTTATCTTTGCATAAAAGTGTCAAATTATGTTGTTTCTTTTTATGTTATCTATTATGACACATATGCACATTTTCAATGTTATTTGTAAATGTCCATGAAAAAGCCTGTAATGGGCGTGAATTAATAAATAAATATTTCATACCCTAACAAATTTGAAAAAGTACACAGCCCATCTTTGGCGTAAGAGCAATGCACGTCACTGGTGTGAATCTAGCAATGAGTGTGGCAGTCTATCCTTTCTGCTTACCCCTGCGAAAAACGGCATGATGACTAGTTAACCAGCTTTAAATCAAAATGTCTTTAGTATCGTTTGTATGTAGTAGGTATTTATAGACCTCACAACCGGAGTTGACCCGAACACAGTATTCACACAGGTGCATCGCTTGTATATATCATGAGAAAAAAAGTCTGAGATTGAAAAAAATATTTTTTTTAAAAATTCATACAGATCAGCAAACGCCGATTCAGAATACACAAGTTT
This sequence comes from Halesus radiatus, assembly GCA_022606495.2. Taxonomy (NCBI): domain Eukaryota; kingdom Metazoa; phylum Arthropoda; class Insecta; order Trichoptera; family Limnephilidae; genus Halesus; species Halesus radiatus. The sequence goes on along the minus strand of JAHDVE020011252.1, from coordinate 33,572 downwards.
TATTATATATACTGGCTGAAGTACTCGGCGATGCCCGGGGTTACGAATTGTTAGGTGGAAAGCTTTGAGGTTGTGGGTGGTACTCCTACGCCTATCCTCACCACCCCCCCCCGTCGAGTGTACGAAATTTCATCAAGTACCAAAATTCTGCTTTAAGTATGTCTATGTCCCAGGCATTTGCTTGTTTTGTATACAAATCTACAGTTTTATTCAGAGCCTGATGAATTTTGCACACTTGACATTTGGAACAAGAGGAAGGCCACCGTCTACATGAGATTTTGAAAAACCACCCACTCCCCCCTTTCCCATCCCTTAAAGCGGAATGTTGGTATTTCTTAGTAAACTTTTGTCCAAAATAAGAGGAAAATTACTGGGTAGAGGGTGGTTTTTTTTGATTTCCTAATTTCTTATTGGTCATGAAGTGACGAAACATTTAAAGTTACTGTCTCTAAATTTACAGGTTCTTTATACAATTCGAACGGCGTCTTTGCGCCTCACTTTTCACCGCATATGGTAGTTTTAAATGATACCTGACCGTTAATGTCAATTGCGTCTTGTAATTACTGTTGGGAAAAATCTGTTCATAAAAACCCCACTAAATTGCATGATAGGGTTAACACATCAAAATTTTACTCCGAACCGTACATGACCCCTGGCAACGCCGGGTACTTCAACTTGTGAAAACAACAAACCGTAAAAAAAATCAAATTAGAACAACCTACGTACACTTGTAGTCCCTTTTACGATAAATACGTGTCGCAAGGGCATCACTATCGGAAGTGTATAGATTGGCACCAATACACACAATTTCAAGTGTGTGTTGTTTGGGTCAACTCTGACTGCCAGACGTTCGGGCAAGTGGTTTTCTGTACCCGCAACCTTCGGACGTAATTGCTGCATCATTGCAACATTCCAGTCTAATCATTTCACATTTTTATATACATAATGCATACGGTTTGGGGCTAGACCGAAATGCCAGACACAAAGGCAAATAATACAAACCGGTTTTATACGATATTTTACATAGATAATGCAGTGAAAGTGTACCTCTCCGACATACTAAAGTTACGGTATGAATTATTTTCAACTTAATTTTTTCAATCCTTAAATTATTCCCAATAAACAAAGTACACACCCTAGGCCCTTCACTCGCCTGTTTGTATCAATCTATAACACATGTGTATCTTAGTTTTGAGGTGATTTTCCCACGAAAACGGCGCTATAGAAGTAATCCAATTATTATTATTATTATTTAGTTCATAGTTTAGTTGTATACTGCCCTGAAGAAGCTACGGTAGTAGCGAAACCCGGTCGGCTAAAGTATAAATAAAAGTGATGTAAAACAAAGTTATTGTTTTAATTTTTAAATTATTATTTTTTAATACTAGCCAATAAATTAATATACAGCTTGGCATTTAATTGTAGATATTTATTTTTTGGAACTGCAAAATGTCATTACTATGGCAACATCAAGCCAATCAATAAAATCTTCGAAATGTGTTCTACATTTTACGTCTGACGGTTCGTTTTAAAGTAACGATTATGATGCATTTTTTGCGTTTTAGAAAAATTATTATTTCGGTCTTCTAGAAAGTAAATAGATTTCAGATTTTTTTCCTCCCTCTCTTAAGCTAATACAAATTAGCGTTTTTTTTTGTTTTCCAGTCGCTGACATTTCTGGCTTTCGTGCCCCGTTTTTTTATTATATTTTAGCTACTCGTTCAGACGGTAGTAATTTTTATATTTTGAAACGTGATATCTCTACTGCATAAAAAGGGTCAAACTAAACACTCTAACAAAATATTTGGTGTTGGGTATGTGGTGGTGGGTATTTAAATTGGCGGCACGCCTAGCTCGCCCCCCGCCTCCCCTTATTATGGTTTCTTCCCATTGCGTGTTTATATAGTGTACATATAGTTTTATATTACCCATACTCAGTAGTATGACAGAGCCTTGAAAAAATATTTATACAGCACATTTGAGGTGGTTTTTACAAAAATGGCGCTATATAGTTCATAGAAATATTTTATAATTATAACTAACTAATCAACCGTCACGCCGTTTCTCCATATACTTCTTGCTTCATTCACATTCATACATTCTCTGTTATTCTCATTTCTGACATTTCCCGACTCAAGTATTTGATTGACTTGATCGTGCCACGTCTTCCTTGGACGTCCCCGGCTTCTTCTTCCATTCACATTCGCGTCATATATTCTCCTTACACTCCTTTCTTCATTCATTCGCTCTACATGCCCAAACCATCTATACGTCCCTTTCTTAATCTTGCTCACTACGCTTACATCAGCCTTGCATTCTTTACGAATCTCAACATTTTTCACACGAGTGGTTGATATCTAATATAAATAGTTTTACTGACCTAGAAATTCAAGGCAGGAGAAAAAAATCACGAGTCCATGCCTCTCTATTAGAGAAATTTTACTGCTTCGTACAGACAGATTATCTGTTTATAGTTGAGATTATTAATTAATATCCTTATCGCGTCACGTGTCAGAAATAAATAGCTGTAGCAGACATCACAGGAACGTGCCAATTGCACAAACAAACATCAACGGCGCCATTGACAACACATTTGTTTATTTAGTACGTAGTATCAACAGTGTCGCGCCGAAGGGGGGTGTTGACTGCTGAAGCACCTCCCCTAGCCAAAAATGTCAAGTTTTGTTAGCATTTTAAATAAATAAATCGGTGATAATTGATAATACGCATACGTCAATGTACGATGTCTGTGCGTTAACGTAAGCGTTGTTTTTTTTCTTTCTTGAGGCTAATTAATAATGTGTGTGTTCTGCACTGTCACCCGAATGTTCATTATCAAAGTATCGTATTCTTATGCGAAACAAATCTAACCAATATTAAATTTAGTTTTTCTAAAAAATCTAGGTCTCACCCATATGGGCTACTTCAAATTCAAAAAGGCTAGAATCATTCCAGAATGCATTGCTCCGACGATTCACCAAAAGTCCCCGGTTCGTCAGGAATAGCATTATTAACACGGACTCTAAAATTCCTCAACTCCAAAAACATAATAGATTTAGCTAGTATTATCTTACAATGCTGACAGTTCAACCTTAAGTAGGTATTATCTGGCAGCGCAATTTTACAGTATCTATTATCTAATATTAATTAATAAACTAAAGTTTTTTAAGACAAGATTTTTGTGCATAGCGCAAAGGGTAACAATTATTTTTATAAACAATAATTATTAGCCTGAAACACTCATCCAAATTGAAAAAACCTTCCGAGAAAAGATAAATGTCGCCGACAGGACTCGAACCTGCACCCTTCTGATTGCCGGTCAGATGCTCTACCGTTGAGCTACGTCGGCTTATCGCAAACCCGCCAAGTTAATCAATATATACTAGTGTTTCATTCAATAATTACTGTTTTTATTATATTTCACCTGTAAACAACCAACTTTATTAGTATGAGAAAGGCTTGTAACGGCTAAATCCCTCAATAGGTGGATTTAGCCGTAGACGTAGCTCAACGGTAGAGCATCTGACCGGACATCAGAAGGGTGCAGGTTCGAGTCCTGTCGGCGACATTTATCTTTTCTCGGAAGGTTTTTTCAATTTGGATGAGTGTTTCAGGTTAATAATTATTGTTTATAAAAATAATTATTATCTAATAGTTCAACCCACAGTACTACCTGACAGTAGGTACCACTATCTGACAGTACAACTTTACAGTAGGAACTATCTTATAGTGCAATTTGCCACCTGTTACTATTTGACAAAATCAGCTTTTGTAAATTCGTTTCGATTTGACCTCAAATGTTAGTACATAAAATGGTGAAGTATCCGATTACACCAATTTATATTAGCCGTTGTATTTTTTTACAGTATGTTGCTATTGTTGTTTTCGAGGTACACCCATCGGTAGTGAAAACGTTGACAATAATTAAAGTTAGTAATAGACCACCAGCGATTATTATCAGTAGTGTCCATTATTGTTGTATGTGTCAAAAAACATTTAAATTTGAAACGGTTGCCAACCGCAGTCGCCTTGTCTGTACACATATATATTAAAATGAGTGTTTGTCTTTCCTCGATTTTTTCGAAAATTACTGTACCGTTTTCGCTGAAAATAGCACAGTTTGTTCTTATTTGTGCCGGGGAGGTTTAGAGAGATTGAATGAAATCCAATATGTAAAACTGTTGCTATAATGTTTTAAAATTAGTATTAAAACTATTGAGGTTTAACCCATAGATATACCATTCTGGTTAGCCACAGATTACATATTCAAAAGAAGAAGGCTTGTTTGGGTAGAATATTTTCAAAATGGAAAACACGCGTATAACCTTTAAAAACTTTATTATTTAGATATATTTTGAAGAATAAAATGTTTGGAATGAATTAAATAAATTTTCAAATGAATGTTTCTTTGTTTAGAGATAGTAATAGTCGTCGCAAGGCATTACTTTCGCTGTTAAATCAATTATATCACCCAAACGACAAGCAAGAATTTACAACTGCATAACTTAGGGTACACATCGGCTAATATTTTATTAATCTAATTAGTCTTTCCAAAGTTGAGATTCAAACATTTGTAAAAATTCCGCACTTTGGATTGGAGAGTATGAAAAAAAAACACACTCATAATTTATTAATTCTATTTTATTGTGAAAAATAGTGTATCAAATAACATTTCACAAAATATCAGATTATCATATCATATTACACAAACAACATTTAACAAAAATATCAAATTATTACATTAGGTACGTCAATAATGACTCGGCCTCGTGTTGAACAAAATATCAATTGCAGTCTTGAAGTGATGGAAGTTTAAATGAAAGGCAATTTAAAAGTGTAGTCATTATTCGCGGAGGCATCATTCTTGGCAGGTGGAAAAATAAAAAAAACCTTTGCTGCCTAGCTCTGGTAACGTTATCGGGGACGTAAAATGTAATACGTTCCAGAACATCAGGATTGCAAGTGTGGCCATTGAGAAGCTTATGTGCTACTAGTACGATCTAGTCTTAGCATTCCAGCAAGAAAATCCGAAGGATACAGTAGAATAGTGTTATATTCCCAGCCCTTGCTATAAATCAAGCGCCATTAACGTCAACCCTTCACAATGTTATAATCCCTGCCATTGGCTTAAATCAAGCGTAAATTCTTTCTGCATTTCGGCGTTTTCAAATAAATGCATTATTTTAGAAAACCAATAAGTAAACTCATTATCGATTTGTTACGCAATCCATTGGAGCTTAACTCTATGAAATTTCCCACAATCCGGGATACTAGAATACTATATAAACGGGAACAAGCCGTTCCTCTCTGTTCACATTTTAACATCTAGATGTACAGTCTTCACGCTCTCCTTCTTCATTATTGTCATTGTCTATTTTATATTGTACTTATAAGTTAATTAATTAAATATTGTAAGTCTTCTTTAAATAAATATATATCGTATAAAATATATAAGTTATTATTGTACGGAACTTCCACCTTCTACCACTACCTCAAGATATAATTATCTACAACCATCTGCAGATCTTCAACACATTCCATCTGCAGATACATTATTCAGACATACACTAGTACCTATACGAAGAGATCTTGATCATTACTCGCCGCGCAAGAGTTGAATAATTATTTACTGCATCCTCAACCGAGGGTCCTAGCAATAGTATCTGAACTCTCGCATGTAAAGGTATCGCATAGTCTTTGTTTTGCACATTTTCTACATCGTTTGAGTTACCGTGGAAAGTAAAAACACGAGAGTCACAAGGAAGATACTGTATTTTTATTTACCACGGCAGTATATATCATATACGTGTCTAATTTCTACAAGGCTAAATTATGTCCACAACCGTGGGACTTGCGATTAATATTTGGCGCCATGACGCATCTTAAAGCAGTGCGATAAGAATAATTGCCGCATTTACACGTGTAGGCATGAACGGCGCCTGTCAGAACAACACAATAATATGTATGAATGAGAATGGTAGAAGAAGTCGTTTACGCCCGAGGATGACATTTCACGATCCAGTGAACAAAATACTTGAATCGGATCATGTCAAGAGTCAGAACAACAGAAGAGTATGTATGAATGAGAATGGTAGAAAAAGTCGATAACGCCCGAGGAAGACATAGCACCTATTTTACAGAAAAAAAAATCTGTAAAATACGATATTTGAATCTGAATTAAGCGAGGAGTGTGTGTGCCAAGACCGAGATGTCTATCCTTTCTGTATAATACTGCAGTATAATTTTGGATAGTTTTTTTGATAAAAAAAAGATTTTTTTAAGGGTTCGTTGATTGAAAACTTTATTTTCGTTGCAAAAATTATCTATCTCAAGTATTATGCTTGAACACAATATTTGAATACTTTATTTTAAAATGTCATCGGGGAAACGAGAATTCAAAAAATGCTGAAACAACCATATTGTAAAGCTCGTCCTTTGTCGATCTATGTCCGCGTGCGGGAAGGCCCGAAATCTAGAACGTAGTTTTTGACATTTGGTTTCGTATTTTATCTGTCTGTAATATTTTAACGTCTGAGGCCACAGACGACCCAACGGTGATGATTTTATGGTAATCCGCATCTCTGGGACATTTTATTCGTCAACTGCCAAACCCAAATCATTATATTTGGATCAATACATCCATCATAAATCACAACATAATATTATGTAACACGTTCGAACACTTGAAGTATCTACAAAATGTCTCTTCTTTTTGTAGTCTTTTTAATTAATATGTATTACCTAAGCATACAAATTAATCGCTATTTAAATGTACTGGATCTCCAATCTTGGAATGACCTTCCATTTGGTTTGAGGTCAGAAAGCAATTTCGTAAACTTTAAGGAACGTCTAAAAACATACCTATAAAATAGACAATTTTATATATTATGTCGGAGTGAAGTATAACATTCCTGTCATTGCTTCAATCGTATTATAAACCAGACAAAGCTAGCATAAGACGAGTCGAACAGCAACCATACCATAAAAATAAACCGTAATACAATAAATAATTCAAAAAGACACCAGACAGTAGCAGACTTGCTTGATTTCTGTTTCCGTTTATGGTGCCAGTTTTACCAAGTTTTTTTAAAAGTATGTATTGGCAAATCTTTTCCAGTTGTATATGGCTCTACCAGTTCCGCTTTTTTTTTTTCTTTTTCTCGCATCAGCGGAGCCTACGGAAGCTGTTGTACAACACAGTGAGTCAGTCTTCAATACAACTTTAATTTCAACTTCGTTTCAATGATTTGTTGCACTGTTTTACGTTACGTTTCATTGCAGGTGTTTGATGAAAATCCGCTGGTTTAATTAAAAATTAATCAAGCGTAGTTTTGCGGCGTTATTTTTTAAATCGTTCGATTTTGACTTGCGTTCTCCCATTTCTTGGTCTGCAATAGGCTCGATTACTGCGTAAACCGCATTTGTGTAACCTCGGAGTTAATTTGTTGTTCAAATCATTCGAGTTTGATCGATTTTTACTAACGTTTTTTTTGTCGAAATCACGCAGGATTCACGTTGTTTTTTTTTATTATAAATTTTAAAGAATATTTATTACACTTTAAATTGTGACAAATTTACTATAATACCGCCGGGTTATCGCAAACTGAGAATGTTTATCTTGTAAAGTAATTTTAATTTACAATGTACCTATTCTACGTGACAGTCTTACTCATGTATTATAATAGATACACGGGAGATGGGCCATAAATAATGTACATTTCGATATTGCGCCCGCCGCAAGTGACGCTTACATCGTTCACCCATGCTACTGCAAATCGCATCCACGCACAGCGCCACCCAGCCTTTGTTTCAACCTTTTTTTTAAAACATCACCGTGCATTTTATTGGATCTGTAATTGACGATGAAACTGTTTATTTTTCCAAGAATCCCCTTTAAAGGGTGTTCCTTTATGATATCAATTGAAAAAAAATGTCAATAAATCATCCGATTTATTACAAATAAATGATACTTTAAGGCTGAATAGATTTCTGTGCTCGCTACTGTATTTATTGAATAGATAGACAAGTCACCGTTAATTAATAAGAAAATCATGCAATACGGAAAATATTCTTATTGTACTCTTTGAGAGAGTTTGAAACAATACATTGTCCCCGACATGCAAATAATCGCGTTTCCTCGTAACCACCGAACAGAAAATTGCTAGAAGTGTGATTTGTACAAATTTGATAGAAAACTGATGTCGCCAATTTATATTAGACATTTCTTTTTTTTTTATATGAATACCACACAAGAGTCCCAAACTGCTCCCAACCGTCTGGAGTCAGTGAGACTATGGCATTCCCAATTGGGGAATGTTGTGAGGCTGAAGGTATTGGGGAGGGGAAGGAGAAGGGGGAGAGGAAGGTGGTGAAAATGGGAAATACCCGGCTATTCAGATCCGGTCACCAAACACGGCTAAAAGCCATTTCAAGCAACGTTTCAATTCTGAATGGTGGTCTTTCACCAGGGTGATACTGAGAGTATCTTCCACTCTGGAGCGTGCGCAAATATACCATATATTATTTTTAAATGAATTAATTGTGAAACAACACAAATTAATTAAATAATTACTTGCGCACGCCGGGATTTGAACCCGCTACCTTTTCGTAGTCGAGAGCCTTACCCCTCGACCGTGGAGGCCGTCTTGCAGACTCCCGAGACAGACCAACAAAATGGATTATCTCTTTAAGGAAAGATTTCGATATTATTGAAAAAGTTTGATCATTTTCATCAGGAGTAAGATAAAATTGAGCTTACTTCGGTCAAACAGACACGCCCACGACACACTTCTATCGGTTTATCGCTTCAGTGCTCTTAAGGAATATGGTTACTTATTTATTATTATTTTTGTGTGAGAAATTTGCTCGGATAGTCGGCGTCATTGTTGGCGTTTCAACAACAATGACAGTGACTACTCGACCGAAAACGATCAAATTTGCAAATGCCTGTGTTAACCGCTTCCCGGGCTATCACTCAAATACGCGTGAAAAGAAAAATTACGCTATTTCAGGGTATCACGCAAATGCGCGTCATTTCCCCTGTAAGGTTTAAAAATGGTATACCAGACGTGACTATCAAAGTTTGTAATACCCTCCGTTTGCGTAACATCAACCGGTACATAACTCAGTAGGTGATACGACTAGATACGAAATCAACTACTGAGTTCGTGCAGCTTCGAACGAGAGACGACTAGATACGTTTCTCGATCGAGCTAGCATGTAGTACTGGTCGGGCTCACACAGACGACCTGACCACAAGCGAGAGAGAGAGAGAGAGGCGACTAGATACGCATCTCTATCTTGTTTGTTATGTCTGCACAAATAATTAATTGTGCAACGCCCGACTTTAATTTTAACCCGATAGAAGCGACTAGATACGCATCCCTATCTTGTTATGTTTGCACAAAATGAGGATTTGTGCAAACGCCCCATTTCAGTACATATTGGCTTTCGACAAGCGTAGTTCCGGGGGTTTTCGAAGAAGTGATGATAAGAGTGCACGTTATCGTTTTCTTTTTCCTACGCCTCTGAACCTCGTTTTCGTCCCGAGACGCTACTGGGTGCTAACGGGACATTTCTCCGACCCCCGCCACCTCTACGGTCGCTCCCGGCGACGGTCCCGAAAACAGAGCGGGCTCTCATTGGTCGAGCTCCTCTGATCCACAAAAAACTTATCAAAATTATTGTTCTACCAAAATTGTCTGTCTTTGTAAGCGATTCCTGCGACTGCGGTGACTGATCTAAATAAACGATCTTTTCTGATCTGTTCATTAGCACCCGCGGAATCGAGTAAACTTACTTAATTTATGTATGTACAATGCATTTTTTTGTTATTTGACGGCAAAGTATCACCTGTCCTACTTTGACCCCCATGACATACTTTGTAATAATTTTGGCTTCCTTAATAAAAATAGGTGAAGATTGCAATAGGCTCAATTCAAGCAGAAGGTCGTGATTTACATCCTAATTTTTTGATCAAGTCGATCCAAGATTGACAGAGTCTACGGCAGCTCGTGAAATATTCACGAGTTCAAACTGCCCGATTCGCCGCACGGTATCGCACCGAAGTACTTGAACGACGAGTATATTTCTAAAATTCAGAGTATTCTCACGGATTCAACACGCCTTCTACCTACTTCGCCTGCATCTTCACCCGGCCTGAAAACCGACCGTGACTTTCTCTTCGCCCTCACCACCTCCTTGCAAGAAATCGTTTGCCTTTTTCAAGGCATTTCCCCTTTCCTTCCTACCCTGCTCTGAAGCGTCGAAGTGGCCAGCCTGATCTTCTTCTTCTAAAAACGTGCGGCAAGAGTTTACAGATCTTGTCCCGTACAAATGGTTTTTTTTTTGGACAGATCGTTGCAAAATAACTCGCCGAACTCCCAAGGCATTTGAGTACTTGAAAGTTTTAGGCTAAAACATACCTTGGCCTGACGTCAGCATTAATAGACATGCCATATAGCCAAATTTGCCTACCATTTTGACGGCTGGAAGCAAACCACGTAACATTCTAAATTTGGCATCAGGCGGGTTTACGAATTTTTCGAATACATGACGTCATCAACCGGTATCGGTACATTCGAAAATTTAAAAAAAGAAACCAATGATTTTTTCCTGTGCAATCAAAATTTGTGTCAAAGAGAATGATACGAGATGGCAATGAGCTAAAACGCCGTTGAAAGAACTCGCCCGCCCGGAAGGCTCCGCCGCAGCGCCCAAAAGGATAAACCCCGTGCGCCATGCCGAGCCAATCACAGGCCGCCGGACGCAAGGGACGGGCTCCCGAAGAAACCGCCGTCGAGTTCGACAGGCGTTCAAAAGGGGGGATTTTGGCTACAGAAGGCAGTCCTCCCGGAGCTGCAGACTCCCGCTGTTACCAGCAAATAGCTGCCAAACCCCCACCACGGACTTTCCACCCGCGGAGTGCTTACCTCGACTTACCTCCGGAAAGGAAAGTCACCGCGGAGTGAAGTTACCCAGTGCCTTTGTAAACTAAAGTCAACTCCGTGAAGTTACCGAGTGCCTTTGTAACTAAAGTCACCTCAGCAAAGTTACCCAGTGCCTTTGTAAACTAAAGTCAACCCCGTGAAGTTACCCAGTGCCTTTGTAAACTAAAGCCAACTCAGTGAAGTTACCCAGTGCCTTTGTAACTAAAGTCAACTCAGCGAAGTTACCCAGTGTCTTTATAAACTAAAGTAAACTCAGTGAATTAGACACTCCATAGAATTAAGTCCAAGTGAATTCAGTGAAATAGACACTCTTTAATATTAAGACTTAGTACCTAGTGGACGTTATATGATTATTATAAAATAAACAAAGATTATACTACCACGAATTGTTTCTCTGAGCCCTATTGATATTACCCACCTATCAAGAATATTAAAAACTATCGTATTACCTTCCACAGAAAAGCGTCTTTTACGGTAATTTAAACTTATTCAATTGTATAATACATGAACATTTTTACTGACACGAAATCACTGCCGTCCACGTTTCTATCACGTGATTTTGACGGCGGAAAGCAAATTTAAAACATTTGTAAAAGGGGTGAAACTAATACTCCAACAAAATATTCGGTTTTTGTAAACAAGCTGAAACTTTTTCTTATTTACTTATTTGTGGTAAAAGGAGATTTGCCATAAAAATAAGCATGATTGTAAAAAGGATGAGTTGATCATTAGCAGATTTGCTTTTCGAAAAGTAAATACCGATAGTTTGCATTGCAATGCGAGTTGCCTGCAAACTGTCGGGATTCATTTATTTGCAAATAAAAATGACATTGACATGCCTAAGCTCGCCCCCCTAATTTTTGTTTTTTTCCTTTGCATGTAAGGGCATCTCTATTGTATTCTTTCCTCTGTGGTAGGTACCTTTTATTCATTCGTGAATATGACAGTTTTTTTCCCGTAAATTTGCCCATATACCTTAAATGCAATTAATTTTTGAATACCCAACGGTACCATTTTCTGAAGATTTCAAAACCTTTTGCAGTAAAATCTACCTACCAAGCTTGACCCAGTCACGATGGTGGCTTTGTGCAGTGAATGTCGCCAACTTGTCAACACTTGAAACTTAAAGTAATGTTTATTTACCAACGAAGTTGTTTGCTGGCAATTAACCTATTTTCTATGTACGCACTTTGCGCTTTCCGTCGTAAAATCGTATGGAACACATTAAAAAGCAGTCGAATTTCTCCATAAAGACAAAATGCACACCACGTTTCAAGGTAATATAGGTATTATACTATTAGAGTTGCCAAGCACGAGGTAGGACCATCACTTCGGTTAGGTTCGGCGCTTTCCTCCATAGACACGACGCCGCGAGTATGCTGCCCTGCTGTGGCTGTTGCATGTTAACTCGTCTCAATTTTAATGAATTTTTTGTTTTCATTTCCTAGTTTCTTATTGGTCATGAAGTGACGAAACAGTTAAAGTTACTGTCTCTAAATTTACAGGTTCTTTATACAAATAGAACGGCGTCTTTGCGCCTCACACTTTTCACCGCATGATGGTAGTTTTAAATAATACCTGACCGTTATTGTCAATTGCGTCTTGTGATCTCTGTAGGGAAAAATCTGTTTATAAAAACCCTACTAAATTGCATGTTTGCATCATCATTGGCAGTCCGAGCAGCATCAGCATCAGCACCTTGGCATAAATACATACGTGTCTGTTTGTGTTGTGTGAGGAGGGGAGAGGGTATCGGCTATGGCCTTTTTGTTGGAGTTCCTCCGCATTCGCCTTTGGAAATAAGGAAAACCATAGAAAACCTTATTCAGGAGGAAGCGCCCGATGTTCCCAAGAACGAGTTCGGACTTCAGTGATCTCGGTCTTGAGATCCTGCGTTTTGCAATGTGTGTGTGTCTGTCTGTTTTTGTGTAGATATATACGTGTATGGGAGATTATGAATAGACATACTTATATAAATATGAAGCTAAATGTGAAGGATTAATGGTTCCTAAGCATAAAAACAAATATGGACAAAGAACTTTAGATCAGCTGTATAAATATGTTACCCGCTGAAATGATAATAATAAAAAAAACTATATTAAAATATTGAAAACTTGGCTAGCTGAAAGAAGCTGTTTGTATAAGATAATAAGGAAATATTATTTTATGTATGATTTACTGCTGTCGTTTTTTTTTTAAATATATTTTTGTAGAAATATTTTTGAGTAAGATTCTTGAGAAATGTTTATGTATTAAGTTTGTTACATAAGTTTTTATTTTATATAGACATATATATTTTGTAACCTTGTCTGTAAATTTTGACTTTTGAATAGTTTATCGCGACTTTATGAACTGTATTTTTTCTTTTGTAAAATGTAAATAAAAATTTAAAAAAATGTGTTGTTCTTGCAATAACTTAGTATACAAGCCGGCATTTTATTCTGTTATTCACTCGGAATTTGTGTATGATGAACAGTCAGCAATGTTGGCTGTCAAACTAATAAAAGCGTATCTAGTTGGCTGTGAGGACCTGTGGACTCCACTTGACCGGAGCCATTTTGGACGCTCGGCGTCGTTTCTAATTACATGGTGCATCAACACCTACCCGACAGACCTTAACCAGTGTTTTATGAGCATATTTAGAGTAAAAAAAAGTGAACTTTGCTGTCCGATGCCTTTTTTTCCAATTTATATTTCACACGTCGCCACTAATCACACTGCCACACATCAACGAATCACGCTATACGCGCTCCGTCTCGTCTGTACGGTGCTGCTGGAACGAGATGGAGTGCGTATAACGGGATGCACAAGATTGTACCCATTGGTGGACTTTTGATGGAATTTATTTTTATTTTTATTGAATTTAATCTTCATTTTTTAATCCAACTATGCTCAGGAATCCCGGTTTGACGTCTGTCGGGTACGTGCTGATACACCCTGTATAAATTTATCCTTGAAAGTGAGGTTTTTTTTTACTAAAAATGTTATAATCGGTCATGCCGAATTATTTTTATCACAAAAATGACAATATTGCAACCCAAATTGGATGGCATACCTTGACATAGGATACGTCAATCAGACATTGACTAATGAGAACCTCTAATGATAGAAAAATTCATGCAAATCGAATATCCATATTTATCAATAATATTTTTTTATGGCTTGTCATCACATCAGTACGCTTTGCATATTGAAGACAAAAATATAAACGGCACAACATCGCCATGTCCCGTAACCATATTTTTTTTTTCAGAATGGGTCCTCGCCCAAAGCTCTTTGGTCCCTAATTATAATGATAAATACCATGTGTTCAATAGTTTATTTATGTAATATTCTCATTACTATTATTATCGATTTGGCGACGTTCTACCTGCTTAGCTCCCGTCAGCACTCAGGCCATATCAGTGGCGTGCTCTATGAACAAAGGTAGGCTGTGTGTAGTTTTTAAGAGTCACAACTGTTCCCAACCGTCTTGGAAGTTTCAGACCATGGCATGGGAGTGCAGTCGGGGAGTAGAGGGGGAGAGGAATGTGGGGGGGAGGAATGTTGGGTGGGGGGGAATGTGGGGAGGGGGGGAGGAATGTGGGGAGGGGGGAGGAATGTGGGGAGGGGGGAGGAATGTGGGGAGGGGGGAGGAATGTTGGGTGGGGGGGAGGAATGTGGGGAAATACCTGGTTCAGATCTGGTTACCAAATACGGTAAAGCCAATTCAAGCAACGTTTTGATTCTGCATGGTGGTCTTTCACCAGGACGATACTGACAGTATCTTCCACTCTGGAACGTGCGTAAATATACTATATATTATTTTTAATGATTCAATTGCTCGCCGGGATTTGATCCCGTGACCTTCGGACTCGTAATTGAGAGCCTTACCCCTCGACCACGGAGGCCGTCAATATTTGAAAATATTAGTTTCATTTTCATCTTCCGCTGATTGTTATGGCCAATTGAATTAATGTAATTGGGAGATAAATGCATTATTTATATGTTGGAAACTCTTGGAGGAATTCCATTATAATGATTAAATAAGACCGTGAGCCGGTTACGTCTAAAACCTGTCACATTTAATAATTATTTAACTAACTAACCATCACGCCGTTTCCCCGCAGGGGTAGGCAGAGGACGGACCGCCAAACAACTCGATCTTGGCATACACTTCTTGCTTCATTTACATTCATACAACGTCTCATACATTCTCTTCTCATACTTCTGACATGGCCCGACTCAAGTATTTTATTCACTTGATCGTGCCATGTCTTCCTCGGACGTCCCCGGCTTCTTTTTCCATTCACGTTCGCGTCATATATTCTCATTACATTCCTCCTTTCGTTCATTCGCTCTACATGCCCAAACCATCTAAGCGTCCCTTTCTTAATCCTGCTCACTACGCTTACTTCAGTCTATAAGTAATTTGCTTGTACTTGTGAAAGAAATGTTATTTCATGGGCTTTAATAGTGTTTGCCGTGTAATAGAAACACGTTCTCTTCACACAGGAGGGCATTTTGGCACTTATAAGCAATTCTTCTAGAGACAGCACAAGAAAGACCCCACGCGACGCGTGATAAATCGGTGCTAAATAAAAATACGGCAATTACCGTATCTTTTGCTTGCCACTTGGTGACCTCTACAACTTGTCTTTGTAATGTCATTGCGCCGAAGTCCATCACCATCAGCGCGTGCATCACGAAAAACCATTTACTTACCGGGTAATAATAACACTTCCATTTTCAAATATTATTTTTTTATGCAGTTAACAAATTGAGTAAATATTACACACATTGTGAGCATACTCGTACAACGAAATGTGGCTAAATCAATGTCCCTGTTTTTGACAGGTTGAGGTCGAGTATTTTTGCATGGAATCTACACAGGAATTTTCCCAGTGAGACAGACATCGAACATGCCGTTGTAATTATGTTTTATAAAGATTAATAAAAAAATAAAATTTAATGTCGTAATATTTTCAGATAAGGTCAACAATCCGAGCCTAATTACCTCTGTAGACGTTACCGTGCTGAGATCGATAGTAATTATGTGTGTAGAATGTGTACATTTATTGTGCAATAATTTTACTTCAGCTGTACAAAAATATTGCGTTCTTACGTCTTTTGCAATCGGTGCATTCACTGGATACTAGATACCGCGCTTACATTCTAGGTTAGGTTATTCACTCTGCGAATGGAGAATTGACATTACGTTGTTCACAAGCCATTCGTCTAACCGCAAAAATAAATAGCAAGATGTAATAGACGTGGTTGAGTAGTTAGTTCTACGTCCGATTGTTTTTGGATATATGAATAGCCGTTTTTTGTAGCGCAATTTTTGTGAAATATCAACATGAAGCAGTTGGACCTAGAAAACAACTATTCTAGTTTAGATTTTCACAATGAGTAAACGCTTTGTGGATTGACATGATGAATTAAATGAAAATATGCTATATTGAATCCACTTTTGTTTTGATATAAATACTTCTAGTTTTGATTCGACTGAATCATCTTCGAGACATAAAACATACTTATTAAATAACAGGAGTGTGTGTATATATATGTAATTGGAAAAATGGGGAAAAGAAAGATACAATATCAAGAGGGAGACAACAATAGAAACATTCAATACAATATACATAATTATGTAGACGATGGGAAAACCATGAAAGCAAAGAACGTAATAGAACTTTAAGTAAGGTGGGTGGATTGTTTGAGGGGCGGGAGAGTTGGAGGCGAACGGAAATATGTCTAAATAAGTAAAAAAAAAAACCATTACCTTGGCGGTCCTCCACACATAAGGGCTGAAAGCTCTGTTTTAAAGATTATTGTGGCATTAAAATGTCCTAATTTTGGATTTTTTTCCTTTTTACAACGATAAGCAGAAGATATTGATAAAACCGACCTTTTCAAGGCCATCAATACATCGATGCTAAGCAATTACAATCGAATTAACTGCAGCCACAGAGCAATGCACGCCACTGCTAACAATCAAATTCTTGTAAAAGTATAAAGCAATATGAAATTCAGTCCAACGTCTAGGCTCGTGGCTGCCAGTGTTGTGCAGTCCGTAGAGGCTTAAAAGCTGTGCCTACCACAAGAAAAACGAATCGTCAAAATACTCTAGAAGATTTGAAACAAATAACGTTCCTGAAATGACGATAACCGTCAAAATATTGAACCGGTTGCCGTGAGTTTAATTCTGGAAAAGTCCTCCATCACGCCACAAGCAACAACCTCCGCTTACTATGATAGTAGTAGGAGTTTTTCAAATATTGTCAGGTTAATCGTAACCCGGAAATGTTTGTGCCAGTTACTTGCCAACCTTCCTCTTGCGCCGATGAAAAATATAGTCCGAAAGTGGTCGATGAGAAAAAAATGTTGGAAACCTCTGGCTTATAATAACTAATAAAATACAATAATTGACTTTCGGGCTCACTAGACACGCCCATGACACACTTCTATCTGTTTATCTCTTCAGTGGTTTTTAATCAAAGTCCATATTAGTTGGTCAAATAAATGGTCGCGGTTTCGGTTCGTCGCATATCCAAAAACCAATATTATGTAATGCCAATTCCTAATATGTCATTGAAATATCTGTGTAAAATTCACAAGGAAATTCTATGGACCGTTTACTATCATACAACATATTGAGCTATAATCGTTTCAAGCCATCCATCGCCATCAATATTCACAGCGCACATTGTCCTGATCCAATCTTATTGACTTTTGAACGACGGATTTGCATGTCAGCTGACAGAATGACAGGAATGGGGCATGAGTATTACTTTGACAGTTGAGAGGGACGTTCAATTTTATGTAGACAATAATAATTCAATTTTTTTTTATCACTTTTGCTGAGGCAAACGACAGGCCGAGAATGGATTTGATGAGACGGTGTGGCCTTCTTTTGTATTTTTGTGCTTTTTTTTATATGTAAATACCGCCCAAAAATCCGGAGCCAGTGAGACTATGGAATCCAATTTTGGGGTGTGTTGTGAGGCTGGAGGCAGTGGGTGGGGGAAAGAGGGGTAGTACATGGATATTCAGATCTTTTGTCACGAAACTCCGCCAAAACGTTTGGTTTCTGAATGGTGGTTCCAGTGGCGATACTGAGAGTATCTTCTGGAGCGTTTCGCAAAAATAGGTATCTTCTATTACTTATATTTTTAATTACCCATGTTTGAAATAACATACTAATAAAATTCATTTGCGAACCCTAGATTTTGAACTTAACCAATGTAAATGCCACTGTCCCACTCACTCCAGGCAGTTATGACTCTTGTGCGGTATTCAAATTGGAAAGAAAACATGTCTTGTTTCAATCTTACCTCAATATGTTTTACAAAACAACCACTTCGTGTACTAAACGCTCGATATGAGTAGTCTAATGGCCGTTGTTCCCAATCCTACTGAGCAATTGTAGTGCCGAAATTTAGCCTCAACGCTGCTCAAATGCACAACTGCGCTCTTTCCAACGCAACTCTGGATAAGTAACGATCAAATTTGGCGATCGATTGATTAAAGTTTCGCTCAACAAAGGACTGGCTATAAAAAGTGTCGAGAGACTAAAAAATGTCAGCGATTCGGTCGCGAATTATTTAAGATTTATTTAACCGTTTGCGAATGTCAAGTAGGGTAGTTGGGGGAACAGTGGATCAGGTGTACACAGTGAATCAGTGGGTTTACCAAGAAATGAAATAATGTGATGTTGTTGTCCTTTTCACACAATGTAGTCCTTGTGATGTGTTTTGTCATACTTCAGTCCTTCTGTGGCAGTAGTGTTTTTATGTTTTCGTGGGTACAACAATATTTTGTGTATCTGGTACATAGTATTACTCATTTTTTCATAATTAATAAAGCAACGGTCATAATTCAGAGAGCATCTTTTATATGATAATTTGGTTCTTTAATAATATTGAGGTGAGGGTACACAGTGGCTCACGCACATCAAGTACATGGTGAATCACGATCCACCAAGTTAAGTCAAGCATCCATTGTGTTTCATCCTTTTAACTGGTCTGTGTGCTGAGGTAGATAATCTAGAAAAAAATTGATCCACTGTTCCCACAATGCCCCCTTTTTGTACGTTTTAAATAAAATTGAGGAGAGCACTTTACTATCTATAAAATTATTATTTTTTTATTTTATAACGCGAATGTATCGAACGCCCCTCGAATAAATAATTAATTATGCAGATTTTCAATACGACTGACTCCACGTGGTGCAATCCTCGGTAAATATTTGACACTATTTGCGTCACGCTTGTTGATTGCCTACTGTCAAAAGCAAATGGGTCATCGACTAATTACACCGTCATAAATTAATTATCATCATAAGATAGGTACCACCTCGTTTTGGTAATTATAATAAAATTAATTATTTGTATACTTTTTTTATGCTTGAGTTTCGTATTTATCCACTCGTTGATTTTTTTGCTCATAACACTACACATGTACGTATTATTATTAGAAGTAATAATAATAATAGTGGGATGATTTGTATAGCGCCGTTTTTGTGAAAAATCACCTCAAGGGCGCTGTACAAATATTAAATGCTAGGGTTTATTGTATTATGTACAAACAGACATTAGAAACATATTTCCTTTTTTATGCGAGTACCGCACTAGAGTCGCAACTGCTCCCAACCATCTGAAGCCGGTGAGACTATGGCATCCACAATTGGTGTATGTTATAAGGCTGAAGGCAGTGTGGAGGGAAAGGAGGAAGGTGGGGAAGAGCCTGGCTTTTCAGATCCGGTCATTAAACACGGCTAAAGCCATTTCAAGTAACGTTTTGATTCTGTAAGGTGATTTCTCACCAGTGCGATACTGAAAGTATCTACCACCTTGGAATGTACCGCTGATGTATTATATATTATTTTTAATGAATAAATTATGAAATAACACAAATTGATCAAATAAAATTTACTTGGGTGCAACCGGTGTTTGAACCCGCTACCACCGGATTCGTAACCGAGGATCGGAATTACTCAACCACGGTAGCCATCACCTGGCAGGTCACTTGAGATTAACACGCCTTATTATAAAGTTTAGTTTGGGAAGGTATGATTTTACACGCACAGCACAGGACATAATATTAAAAAAACACTGCAATATTGCAGTTACTGTTGTATTTGAAATATGTTTTTTTTTAAATGGAGGACTGGGAACAGATTTAATAAATGATACAAAAAGCTAGAAAATTTATCTCAGTTTTAACTGAAATAATCGATATAATCATGTTACTAGCTGAAGTACCTGGCGTTGCCCGGGGTTATGAATGGTTTCGAAAAGTATTGAAGTTGTGATATGTTACTCCTACCCTACTCCACCCTACCCCACCCTACTCCTACCTCACCCCTCCCCTACGCTAATCCTACCCTACCCCCACCCTATCCCTACCCTATCCGTACCCCTACCCTATCCCTACCCTACCACCACTTTCATCACATCATTCATTCAATATCCTCATCAGCCTTTACATCTCTCGTGAACATACTTTCTAAATACACAAACAATAGAAGAAGATTAGGCAAATTTCTCAGAAGTAACACAGTGATAATTGCAAAAGATGCTGTCAACTGTTGAAATTTTATCGTTATCTACCTGTACCCGTATAAGTTATATTCCCCTTAAAAGTTAAAATAGTCGACGACGTATTTTCATCATCTTTTTAATAGTGTAGTGCCTTTTAAGAAATTCGTCCGATGAAAATGGCATTCTCAGAGATTTCGACTGACGGTAAAATGATGATTGCATTGCGTTGCGTGATGGTGATCTTGAGGCGATGAACGTCAAAACTATAACTGCCTTACACCGACGGAGCTATTGAGATGAATGAACTTGCACACATTTTAAATCGACACACTTTTTTTGCAGTCGGTGGTAACACCACTGTTTATATTGGCGATACTATTGAAAATTAAATCCCAAGAGTTTTCGTGAAGGGGATTGGAAGGGGGGAGACCCTTGTTTGAGTGAAATACCTTACTATTCAGTCTGGTCACCAAACACGGCTAAAGCCATGCAACGTTTCGATTCTGAATGGGGGTCTTTCACCAGGGACCCAATTCCGCTTATTTTTAAGTAAAAGAGGTTAGAGACATTTTGTTTAACTGCGGTTCAATTCCCGTTTCAATGAAAATATATTTTTAAAGGAGTTTGTGGTTTAAATTTTTTATTAACCCGTGTAGTTTATTATAATGTTTAGAATTAATATCACTTTTATGCGACATTGCGGGCTTTTGGCATAGGTAACTTACATATATCTCAATTTCGTTAATTCGTTTAATTTAATACCATTATTTTGAGACAAATGGCTCGCTAATAATGTTTAACGTCAATACTCTAGATAATTATTAGTTTTTCTTTTGTTAAAACCTACGCAAATATCAATATTTTTTAAAGAATGTCATTCCTTGAATGACAGCTGTCATCCGAGAGAATCGCCATTAAGCTCTAAGTCGTTAAGCCTAAGGAAAAGGACAATATCTTTTATCCTTAAGGCGATCCACCGGCTAAAATTCCAGTGATATCTTGCGCTCCTTATGCAGGTGGCGACAATGTTGAAAGTCCCGCTTAACATCGGCCGCATGTTTCGGTTTACGCAAAAAAACCATCACCAAAATGCGTGTTTTACTCTATTCTGTAAAGCTCAGACATAATTATGAAAATATTTTATGGTCATATTCAAAAAACTTTACCACAATGAACAATACGACAATATGGGAAAGGGGGTTCGTAAGTAGGAGAGTTTGCGCTTTAAACATTTATTTAATGTCTGATACTTCATTTTTTCTAGGCTTATAAAAAGACATGAAAAAATGCCCGGTTAAACGTGTGTTCTACTTGCAGTATTTAAAATTAAATCACCTACGATATTTCTAGGCCATCAAATTCTCAAACCGAAAACACATGCTTTTGCATTACTTCCCATTGCATTGCCTTAAAAAGAACCTGAAAGTATCTTCCTTATTAATGCGTGCGTAGAATTCATATTTTATCATTTCTTTTGTTTCTATTTTCGTGTTTTATTCTATACTATAATATGCCGTGTTAAACTAGGACAATGTCTCGTAACAAATAAAAATTCGAAATAATTTTTTTTTTAAGAAATCCGACAATATTTTGACAGCTGAATAACCGAAAATATGGTGTCTTTAGTTCCACTTTTGGCCGCCTGCAGTGTAAATTAACAACTTAGCAACCGGTTTTGCATCTTGAACTGCGTTTTATCTGCGATGTTTTAATGTGAATAAAGACAATTAAATTGAATTCCGTGTTTTCACAGTCGATAAAATGCCGAGAGGCGAATTAAGGTACCTTGTAATGATGGTAAAAGAGGCCGAGGTGAATGACTTTTCAAAGAGGGAATAATTTGAGACGTCCTTGAAGTTGGAGGGCAATGCTCTGGCGTTATGAAATATTACGAATTAGCAAAATATATTATAAATCCTGGTCAAGGTAAAATAAAATAGTGTTCGAATCCCGGAGTGCGCAAAGGAATTTTATTTTTATTGAAATGTTGTTATTATTACATTTCAAATGAAAAATAATCTATGGCATATTTGCACGTTCGAAAGTTGTAGGTATTTTCAGTAACGAAAGTTGTAGGTATTTTCAGTAACGCCGTGGCGAATGCCACCGCTCAGAATACAAACGTTACTAGAAATGATTTTCGAGTTTTGATAATGAGTTTTGTGACCAGATTTGAATAGCTAGATATTTTCCAATTTTCCTCTTCCTCGTATCCTTCTCTTCATCACTTCCTTAAGCCTCACAACATACCCCAATTATGCCATAGTGCCATATGCATAGATGCGATAGTGTCACATGCATACATGTCATAGTGCCACATGTACAGATGCCACAGTGCCACGTGCATACTGCCGTAGTTCCACATACATACTGTCGTAGTGCCACGTGCATATGTAGCATATTGGCACATGCACACATGCCACATGCTCAATATATGGTATAGTGCCCCATGCATATATGCCATAGTACCCCAAGTATACATGCCTTAGTGCTATATGCATACATGCCATAGTGCCCCAAGTATACATGCCTTAGTGCTACATGCATATATGCCATAGTGCCCCAAGCATACATGCCTATATGCCATAGTACCTTATGTATACATGCCACAGTTGCTGAATTTGTCTGTAAGACATTAATATTTAGTTGTTGTATTTCGTGAAGGCTATCTATTCTATCTGTGTACCTACTGTGATGTGTTTTGCACCTGTGTCACTATTGTAATTTGATTTTTAAAACAAAATATGTAAAAGTCCAAATACGGCTCATACAATATAATAGATAAATAAATAAATAATACCATGAGCATACATGCCATAGTACTACTGGCTACGAACAGTTGGGAGCAGTTTGGGACTCTTGTGCCGTATTTACATGAAAATAAAAGAAAAAAAAGTATCCCGCCTATAGCAACAACGCCGTAATTGCCATTGTATGTTTTTTTTTTTAAATTTTGGTACAAGAGCTAGCCATAGAGTGGACAAGTCAGAAAAGCATTCACCAAGTTTTATACAAAAAAGTATTCACCAAGTTTTATACAAAAAGTATTCCACGTAATTCCGCCAGAGTATTTTTTATCGTAACGAAGTGATTATTTGCGGTAAAAAACCGATAAAACAACTTTACGGAATTTTTTTTACATATAACCAACGGTCACGTCCTGCGCATGTTTTATAAGATATTTTTAAATGTTGAATATCCTAAAATAATGTTTTTTTCTTTAAAATATCGAGAAAAAATTAAAAAAAAATGTGTGGTGTTATGTACAATTAAAAATGTAAGGTGTAGATATGTGGAATTTGAATAAAACCTTCATAAGTAATTCATTATTACTCTACACTAAATTAAAATTCGATATTTTTCGATTTTTTACTAAAATAATAAAAAGTAAAAAATCGAAGAACACTCAAAACGTGACTAACCTTTCCAGTTGTCAAAAACAAACCACTAATCCAAAATGGCTGATAATGCTAACATATGATAAACATATGTGTACAACATAAAAAAAAAATCAATAATCGAATGTACACAGCCCGCGAAAATTCAAAATTCACCTTTTCTTTTAGACACACCTCGTACAATTGAAAATGTAAGATGTGGATATGTACAATTCGAATAAAACCTTCATAAGTAATTCATTATTACTCTACACTAAATTAAAAATTACATATCATACTTTAAAAACAACACACAAAAACAACTCAATTTATTTATTTATTTAAATAATCCTTTTAGTTTCCTTTTTTTAAATTAATACCTCCCTAATTGAGAAATTCACGTGTTTGGGGAGGGAGTACTAATATTTATTGTTACACATTTAATAATTTCAACAGTACTACCATTAGATTACTACATATTAGATTTCATTCAAGCTAGTCTCTAAACCTTCCCGGCACTAATAAGATGAACTGTGATGTTTTCAGCGAAACCGGTTGAGTACTTAAGTACACTTATTACCATGTAAACAATGTTCTTAATTATGTCTAATAAATATCTGAAAAAAAAAAGTAAAACTGTTACTATAACGTTTTAAAATTAGTATGAACAACATCGAACCCGCCATGTTGTATTGAGGTTAGCCCATAGATATAATACTCTGGTTAGCCACAGATTACATATTCAAAAGAAGGTTTGTTTGGGTAGAATTTTTTCAAAATGGAAAACTCAAGTACCTTCTTAAGAATTTTATTATTTAGATATATTTTGAAAAAATAAATGTTTGGAATGAAATAAAAATTTAAAATTAATGTTTTTTGTTTAGAGATAGTAATAGTCGTCACAAGGCATTACTTTCACTGTCAAAACAATTATGGCACTCAAATGACGAGCAAGAATTCACAACTTAATAACTTTATTAAAAAAAAATTAAAAAATAGTCCCTAGCAAGGCCGGGTACACAACAGCTAGTTCAATATAAACGTGTATATTCACGAATTAATTAGGTATACTTAAGTGAGGAAATCCTGTATTTTACAACCATTAGCACTTTACTTTAATTAAACGTATTTGTATACTGCTCAAATTATTCAGACATAGTTTGCGTGCTACTATAAAAAATAAAATAAAAACATGGCAAAGAGTTGTAGCCAAGTGGTACAAGGCGTCGGCTTCCCGCGTAGGCGTCGCTGGTTCAATCCTCCTCTAGCTAAGTCCCCGTTTCAGCTTTCTATGATGGGAGTTTTTTCTATCTGGTCACCAAACACGGCTAAAAGCCATTTCAAACAACGTTTCAATACTGAATTGTGGTCTTTCACCAGGACGATACTGAGAGTATCTTCCACTCTGGAACGTGCGCAAATATACTATATATTATTTTTAAATTAATTAATTGTGAAACAGCACAAATTAATTAAATAAAATTTACTAGCGCACGCCGGGATTTGAACCCGCGACCTTCGGATTCGTGGTCGAGAGCCTTACCCCCCCCGACCATGGAGGCCGTCAAAAGGCCGTCCGGGAGTAAGCAGAGTTCTAATATTGTCAGGTTATTCGTAACCAGGGAATGTTTTTTTTAAACTAGTTGCAGTACCCAGCGTTGCCCGTGTAATGAATGGTTTGCAGTAAAGCTTTGAGGTTGTGTCTCCCCACCCAATATTTTTCCTTTTACTTTGAACGTCAAGTGTACAAAATTTCATTAGATGTACCAAAATTCTGCTTTAAGGAGTGGGAGAGGGGGTGGTTTTTCGTAATTTGTTGTAGAGAGTGACCTTCCCCTTTTTAATGGTCAAGTGAGCAAAATTTCATCACGTTCGGAATAAAACTGTAGATTTGTATAGAAAAGAAACACAAAGCCACTCATGCATCTCATAGATAGATGTCATATAGATAGATTTTTTTTAAGGAAGCCAAACATTCCCGGGTTACGAATATTCTGCCAATATTTGTAAATCTCCTATTACCATCACAGTAAGCGGGGAAGATGTTGCTTGTCTCCTGATGGAGGACTTAGCTAGCCGTGGAATTAGGCTCACAACGCCTGGGTGGGGACCCAGACGCTGTGCCAACAAAGAATATACCATAGATATGATGTTTCAACCGAATTTAACGTTCACGGTATGTTTTCTCTTAGATTTTAGTATTTTTATTCATTTACTGCATTATAACGTTCCTCTAGTAATATTTTAACATAATTACGAAAACTTAAAAAAAAAACTTGACATAATTTATGATCCACATATAAAACCGTGTATAATGTGAGCTTAGAACGGGGTACCCCAGTAAGGTCACTTTTTTGCGACTTGCGTAAAACATGAAATTAAATAAATAAACTACTGTTTGATGCTAATTAATTAACACATTAGTTACGGCGATGTTTGTTAAAAAGCTGTCACTTGCGGCGGGCGGGATTAGATCGCAGTCCCGCTACCGGATGTATGTCAGCAAACTTCAAACTGGAGCTTGTATCAATAAAACAAAAAGTATTATCAAATTATTTAAAAATATATATTTATATTAAGTCCACAAATCATAATAGTAAAAAAATGTCAAATACACTTGATATAATATTATGTAATAACAACACAGTTTAACAAGTGTTGAAATCGCAAGAGCTGCGAATAAAAAATGATATTAGGGCTTCCCCACTTGAGTCCATTGCGTCATAAGTATCAGCTAATGACTAAAAAGTCAATGATCTTCGTATTTTATTTCATTTTTTTGAAAAAGAAAAAAAAACTACCTTCCGTCGTCCACGTTTAAAATTAATTTCCAATTCTTCCTTGAAAATAATGATGACTTTCAGCAATGTTTTGAACCTGTGAAGAGTCCATAATGATGTATGTATTATAGTAACACTTATCTGCTACACCGCAACGCCAATATTACAGAAGAAATTACAGTTTAAAACGTGTTTTTTTATATGAAGTTGAAGGTCACAGAAATGCACAAAAATGTGCGCCCCGCCGCCACGCAATGTTTCTGAAACGCACAAATATGTGCACACCGTAACCAATGTGTTAATAGACTTGTCATAGACAGGCACTCTGAACCAATGGTGTGCATAATCTATCCAGTCCTGCTGGAATAAACTAATAGATTAAATTAAATATAAAATAATTGAGACTATTGTAAAAAAAGTGAAGTAAAAACGGTGCTCCACTGTTCACGTTTTGGCGATTAAAAATCATGATTTGCAAATATTGTCTTTATGGACAGGTGTCCTAAGATTTCAACCCTGCCAATGTAATGTATTTTACGCTAGAAACGCGCCCGCCGTGATTTTAGATGACATTAAGGCCATCCACCGGCTAAAATTTTAACGAAATCACGCGCTCCTTATGCAGGCGGCGACAAGGTTGAAAATCCCGCTGTACATCGGCCGCATGTTTCGATTTCAGCAAAAAACACATCACCAAAATGCGTGTTTTATTCTATTCTGTAAAGCTCAGACATAATTATTAAAATGTTTTACGGTCATATACTAAAAAACTTAATTTATCACAATGAACAATACGAAAATATGGGAAAAAGAGTTCATAAGTAGGAGATTTTGTGCTTTAAACATTTTTTTAATGTCTCATATTTTATTTTTTCTAAGCTTATAAAAAGACATACCAAAAAATGGACGGTTAAATGAAAGGCCAAGGTGTGGTCTACTTGCAGTATTTAATTCAATTATCTATGATATTTCTAGGCCAACAAATTCTCAAACCGAAAACACACGATTTTGCATTACTTCCCATTGCATCGCCTTAAGACTTACCACTCCTTTGTCGGTTGCCAGCCGACATCACTATTTGCACGCTACGACTCGGTTGTCGGCTGGCGGCCGACAAGATAAGGCGTGCGCGCGCGGTGTATAATTTGACACGTGACGTTGTTTCTTGTGATTATTCGATAAAAAACATTTAAATTCACGGTTTAATAAGATTTTGACTGTTTTCCGTTTTTGTTTTACTATAAAATAACCTTTTTGTAACTGCCTATCAATAAATTAATATTTTGACATTATTAAATTAGAGTTGGCCAACAACAAATATTAAAAAAATAATGGAGTGGTAAGGGTTAATAAATAAGAAAAATTTATAACGAACGATTTTTTTTTAAGAAAGACAAATATTCCCTGGTAACGAATAACCTGACAATATTTGAAAATCTCCTACTACCGTCACTGTATGCGGAAGATGTTGCTTGTGTTGTGATTGAGGACTTAGCCAGCTGAGGAATTGAATTCACGACGCCTGGGTGAGACCCAAACGCGATGCCAACCCGGCCACTGACCGGACTCAATCGATTCATTTAATTGTTTTCTTCAATTTGATTCGGGTTGCATGACATCTCTGAAAACCTACTATCAATTCTGGGAATCTTCCATCTATTATATAAAGAAGAATGTCCCGGGCTGTGTGTGTTTGTTTTGTATACAAATCTACACTTTTATTACGAGTTGATTAAATTTTTGCACACTTGAACTTCTAGATGAAAAACCACCCCCATCCCTCTTTCCCACCCCATAAAGCAAAATGTTGGTACTTATTAATGAAATGGTTTAAAATAAGAGGAAAATTACTGGGTAGGGTTAATACATCACCAATATTTTACTCCAAACCGTACATGACCACGGGCAACGCCGGGTACTTCAGCTAGTGTTCTAATAAAGCATAATATTTGGTATGGTTTGAAAAACCCAACTGTTTGAAATTTCTAAGTATAAATGACGTTTGCATTTTACAAAGGTCGTTTTTTCTATTCATTTTTGCAGGTTGTTTAAGCATTGCTATGCAACTATGAATAGACAAAAATTTCGTATCTACCCGGATTTGTTCTCAGCTATATCTTATCAGCGCAAACACCTGGGGACCGATTCCGGTTCTTTTTAAGGATAAGACATTGTAATTTCTTCAAACGATTGGTATTCGCTTTGTGGTAGTGGTGGGCGAAGCGGCTCGGTTCAGTGAGCCGGATCACTAAATCAGCTTTTTGTAGTGTACCGGTTCGGTGGTGCGGCTCGATTGAACAACGGTTCACGTCCCCCCGCACCATGCCCTCTCCCTCGCTCCCTTGGCTCTCCTAAAGACGTCCTTAACGCCATCCACCGGCTAAAATTTTAACGAAATCACGCGCTCCTTATGCAGGTGGCGACAAGGTTGAAAATCCCGCTGTACATCGGCCGCATGTTTCGATTTCGGCAAAAAAAAAATTATTGTGTTTTATTCTATTCTGTAAAGCTCAAACATAATTATTAAAATGTTTTACGGTCATATTAAAAAAAAATTAATTTACCACAATGAACAATACGAAAATATGGGAAAAGGAGTTCATAAGTAGGAGATTTTGCCCTTTAAACATTTTTTTAATGTCTCATACTTTATTTTTTTCTAAGCTTATAAAAAGACATACCAAAAAAGTGCACGTTTAAATGAAAGGCCAAGGTGTGATCTACTTGCAGTATTTAATTCAATTATCTAAGATATTTCTAGGCCAACAAATTCTCAAACCGAAAACACACGATTTTGCATTACTTCTCATTGCATCGCCTTAAGACGCTCTTACACGATACTTTTTTCGTCCAGTTTTCATGTGGATTATCTTTACAGAGAGAGCTGATTTAGTGCTCCGGCTCACTAAACCGAGCCGCTTCGCCCACCACTACTTTGTGGCATCATTATTAATAAATGAATTTAAGAATATACTTAGTATTCACCACTTTATAAATATACATCGTCAGCGATATATGAATACTGAATGAAAGCATCGCTTTCGAAACATGTATATTTATAAAGTGGTGAATACTAAGTATATTTTTAAATTAATTTATTTACAAGACATTGTCCTTATTTCTAAAGACTTGTTGCTTAACTGCGGTTCCGGTTCTCTCGGATGACAGCTGTTATCCAGCGAATGACATTTTTTTAAAATATCGCTTATTTGCTTAGTTTTAACAAAAGAAAAACGAAATATTATCGTAAGTGTTGACGGCAAACATTATTAGTGAGTTATTGGTTGCATAATAATGCTATTAAATTAATCGAATTAATGAAATTGCCATGTTAGTAAAGTGCCCATGCCGAAATTCCGATATGTCATGTAAAAAGTTATTTAAATTATGATAAACCATACGTGTTATGTGTGATGCACCTATAATTGTAATAATCCTGTGATAATTAAACCACAAACTTTTAATCCCTCGAGTCTTTGATGATAAATGATGATTTTTCGTAAATGTGCGTGGAAATTTTTTAAATGGCAATAAAAAGCGTGTTTTTTTTTCTCTTTCTAACACAGTATAAATCATATACATTATTACCATAGTACAAAATGAGACAACACGACTTTTACGAGTCCGTTTCGGGCTGAGAGAAATATCGCTCAAAAATACTCGAGGGGTTAAAAGTACTCATATGTTGTAATTGGCATGAAATCGGAACCGCAGTTAAACAACATGTCTTTTTCCCCAAAGGGTTCCGCGATAATTCAACACACGTGTGAATCGGCACACTTTTTAAAAGTGATATAAAGTCGTTAAAGGTACAAATATAATATAATAAAAATATAATATAATAAAAATATAAACTTATTTAAAAAACAACTTAAGAAATACTACGAATGATTTATGTTTATTTAATCATTGAAGAAGATAATATTAACACATCCCAAATGAACCACGAAACCGAAAAAAACAACAGAAAATAAGAAGATTTCAGTCGCATCTGGGACTCGAACCCAGGACCTCTACCTGCCCGGGGTAACCGCTAATTTACGCCATCTACACCGATATCATACTTCAAGTTCAAGACTTGTTAATATTATCCTCCATTTTTAAATCCCATATTATAGGTTGCTATCCTTATGATGATCGCAAAGTTCTGCCCGAACTCAATTGCAATCTGAATAGTCTCGGATATACCTACCCGATTTTTATTCATATGAGACATCTATTGACTTATTTTACAAGTCTGTAAAGAAATATTCAATTTATTTTTTATAACTTATTGAAGTTTGTAAACCTCATTGTAATATTTAATCATTGAAGAAGATAATATTAACACATCCCAAATGAACCACGAAACCGAAAAAACAACGATGTGTTAATATTATCTTCTTCAATGATTAAATATTACAATGAGGTTTACAGATTTATCTTTAAATTGTATACTGGTAATTAGGAAATGTATAAGGTTTCAAAAGATAATAATCTTTTAAATTTTATTTAATATTTTAGGTAAAACGCTCAAAATTGCTTTCTCTGGTTTTCAAACTATTTTCGGATATTTTGGGGTGTATTCCATAGAATTTAAAGATTACAGTTTGAGGATTTTTGCCTTGTATAGAATAAATAGATAACGTTCAGATCACGCTGGGGTCACCAATGTAGATGTTATAGGTATTCGGGTGACTTATAAATGAAGGACTTTTCTCTTTTTTTAAATGTGCTAAGATACACAGTAACAATCTAAATACTAATTTAATAACGCGGGAGAGAAACTGTTTATCCAGGAACATGGTAAAAACGAAATTCCAATAATTTCAATGTTGTCAGCCGTTCAATGTGGCGAGCGTACATTTTATTTGTGTTATAGTACTTGACTACAATATTGCTTGAGTTAGCAACCTGCAATGTGATGTTTAGGGCCATCTTTTAGCGCTACACCTAAAGCTTACAAGGCACACGGAAACGTCCACAATACACTTCTGTCAGGAGAACTTGCAAAGTGATATTTAGGTCCATCTTTTAGTGCTAGCCCTAAAGCTTACAAGTCACACGGAAACGTCCACAATACACTTCTGTCAGGAGAACTTGCAAAGTGATATTTAGGTCCATCTTTTAGTGCTAGCCCTAAAGATTACAATGCACACGGAAACGTCCACAATACACTTCTGTCGGGAGAAATTGCAAAGTGATATTTAGGTCCATCTTTTAGTGCTAGCCCTAAAGCTTACAAGGTACATGGAAACGTCCACAATACACTTCTGTCGGGAGAACTTGCAAAGTGATATTTAGGTCCATCTTTTAGCGCTAGACCTAAAGCTTACAAGGTACACGGAAACGTCCACAATACACTTCTGTCGGGAGAACTTGCAAAGTGATATTTAGGTCCATCTTTTAGTGCTAGCCCTAAAGATTACAAGGCACACGGAAACGTCCACAATACACTTCTGTCGGGAGAAATTGCAAAGTGATATTTAGGTCCATCTTTTAGTGCTAGCCCTAAAGCTTACAAGGTACATGGAAACGTCCACAATACACTTCTGTCGGGAGAACTTGCAAAGTGATATTTAGGTCCATCTTTTAGCGCTAGACCTAAAGCTTACAAGGCACACGGAAACGTCCACAGTACACTTTTCAGTTTTCTCTTCAGTGGGTAGGTACCCGCGACTCTATTTGAGGTTGCCGCCGACAGGTTTTGGCGGCGGTAAGTAACAAATATTAGTATAGGCGTACCGCTGATAGTTCCGTTGGAATCTCTCTTTCTGTTACATGCCTCTTTTATGGGACAGAGGGAGAGATCACAACGGAGCTCTGAGCAGTTGCCATACCTCGAGTTTGCCACAATGGCCCTTTGTTAACATCCATTGTTTCGACTGCGGCTTTCGTTTGACCCTGTCGTTGTCCGAAATTTGACCGCATATTGAAGAGTCGTGCATGACGAGATATGTAGTATGGAATATGCAAGCGGAGGAAGGTTAACAGTGAGGTGATCGACAAACTTAACTTTGCAGTCACGAGCGTCTTATTAGCGGCAATAGCGAATTAAATAATAGAACTAGAACTATAAAGAGTATTTATCCAATGATATTTTGGTTCAGGCTAAATTTCACACAATCGTTGGCCGTTATAAACGAGGACGTTTCGCTGATATACCTTATAAATACTTTTGTCAACACATTTTCTAAATATGTCATTGGATCTGAAAAAAAAAGAACCGATTTTTTTTTTTGATTTCTTAGTTTCTTATTAGTCAAGAAGTGACGAAACATTTAAAGTTACTGTCTCTAAATTTACAGGTTCTTTATACAAATAGAACGGCGTCTTTGCGCCTCACACTTTTCACCGCATGATGGTAGTTTTAAATAATACCTGACCGTTAATGTTCCCGAAGTAAGTAATAACACACAGGTAGCGACAGAAATTTCCTTGAATCCCGGTTAGAGACGGGTTAATATTTTTTATGGCTCTACCTGTGTAAGATTGTCGGCAAAGTGAAACATCCTTACCCATCGGGCACCGTATAAAATTGTCATACAAAATCTGCGAAATTCAAGCCAAGATTGGGCTTAGCAATCTTGTCATTTTTTGTATTACTACTCATCTTCAATTTTGTTATGAAAACCATTTTTTAAACCTTCTGTATAACGAGTAACGGCTATAAGGAGCAGATTTAGTCGGTTCGTTCTCGTGACAACTAAGTTTTACTGTATATTTTTTTATTTAAAAAAATCAATGGATAGAAAAACTGTCATTATAAGCGTTTTTTGGCTTGTGCAGAGTTATGGAGTACTTAGCAGTGGATTGAACCCACGACGCCTGGGTGGGGAATCAGCCCATTTGTCGACAAAACAGTGACATTTAGTAGTAGAAAAAAATTGAGGACCTGTTATCGTTTAAAAGGTTTTAAATGACAACACCAAAATGAAGAAAAATTAAAGTAACAATTATTTTT
>JAHDVE020011251.1:0-24191 GCA_022606495.2 Halesus radiatus | reverse complement strand
TTTAAGATGCTGGTTTGTTACTTACCGAGGAATGTCAAAAACAAAAAGTAGAAGGGGACCCTCATGTTGTGTGCGATGCCTCAGAGGAGGACCCTGAGCTGTGGAAGTTCAAGACCAACTGACTATTGCAGCTCCAAGCGAGGCTTTTATACCCAGAGCTGAATATGGCTGAGGCAGCTATTGGAACCCTCTGTTGATAATCTCTACATGTGCAACCTCTGACCTGGACTAGTCAGCGAAAGTAATTACAGATTATCATTTAAGTAGTTATTGCATTATTTGTTGTTATCTACAAGTTACTTGCAGTTTCATTACGGCTGATTGTGCAATATTGATAATGTGTTTATTTGATGTTTCTCGTAGATTTGCTTTTATTTAGAGTCATTATATATTTATTCCATAAGAATTTCTGATTAAAAATCCTACGACAGTGGAGCAGAGTCGAAAACTCTTCAAAATGCTGGTCATAAACGCATGACCTAAGACAGAACAATTAGGAAGAAAACTAAAACCTTCATATTATTTATTTATTTGTAATAAACAAACAGCTTTTTAATACAAATTTATATACAAAATATATGAAAATTTATGGGTCAAGGTCACTACTCAAGATGTATGTTTGTTTATTTGTGCTGTGTATATGCCACCTAGTTCTAAAACAAATGTGTACACGACTTTTTTCGAAATGTTAATTAGTAACTTAAACTACCTTGGTCACAAGAAAATTTTAGTGATAGGTGATTTTAATATCAATTCTTCACAAAATCCACGTGCTGTGAACACCGAACTTTCGTATGTTATGGAACTATTTCAGCTGAAACAATTTAATACAGTTCTGTGGTCGTACTTTGGATCTAGTGCTAAGTAACTTTAATATGAACATAGAAAAATCCGATTTCTGTCTTGTTCCAGAAGACAACTATCATCCGACACTTTTGTCAGAAATTAGCCTTAAACAAGACAGACCGTTGAAAAATCAACGTTCAGAAAATAGCTTCCGTGGTTGGAATTTTTACAAGGAAGACTTTGAGAAGCTGTACAACCAACTGCGTGACCACAATTGGCAGGCTATCTTAGAAATTTCTGATGTTGACGAGGCAGTTAAATACTTTTACGATACCCTATTCGCGTATTTTGATGAATGCTTCCCAAGGAAAAAAGGCCTCGAAAAGAAAACTACCCTAAATGGTTTTCGCGCGAAATTATTGGGGACATAAAGATGAAGCTCATCCACCAACGGCGGTGGAAACAATCAGGTTTGGAAAGTGAACACAAGTTATTTAAAACTTATCGTACTAAAATTAAACGCAATATTTCAATAGCCCACAAAAATTATATATCGGAGGTAGAAAATAACGTGAAAAACGATCCGAAATCATTATGGAAGTACATTTCTGACAAGAAACGTGACAGAGGTTTCTTAAGTCATGTTAATCTGAATGATCGCACACACAAAGGGTCCGACATACCGGAAGCCTTCGCAAAGTATTTTCAATCTGTCTATAATCCAGAAAAAGTTGATTTTGAATCTTATGTGCCAGGACAGATTGGATCATCAAATGCTCAAAATATATCTATTCAAAATGTTGAAATTGTAGATTACCGCTTAGCAGTAAGGAAATTGAAACCAAAAACATCGTACGGTCCTGACTTCATTCCACCTTTTGTCGTTAAGGGATGTTCAGAACCATTATGTAAGCCACTTCTATATATATTTAATCTTACGGTTAAAAACGGAATTTTTCCTAAAATATGGAAAATGTCGAAAGTCACCCCTTTACACAAAGATGGCGACAAATGTCAAGCAACTAACTACCGTCCTATAGCGATTCTCTCCGCACCTGCTAAGTTATTGGAAATAATTATCCATAAACATGTATATGCCAAAGTTGAACCATTCTTGATCGAACAACAACATGGATTTAGACATGGCCGATTTACTACTACAAATTTAATGGTATTTACAGATTACTTGGCGAGAGCACTCGATAACAACGAGCAAGTTGACACATCTTACCATGACTTTGCAAAGGCTTTCGATAGAGTTGATCACTTAGTGCTCATTAATAGGCTCGAAGAAATTGGTTTTTCGGAAAACTTATTGAAACTCTTTTGTAGCTATCTGAGTGAAAGAGAAAAATTCGTGTCCTATGGTGAGTTCAACTCAATCGCGTATTTTACAAACTCTGGTGTGCCGCAGGGATCCAATTTACGACCCCTATTGTTTTTAATTTTTATAAACAATATTCAGAAAAAAATAAAATTCGTCCGATATCTACTTTTCGCCGATGACATTAAACTCTTTTTGAGAATAAGGTCGTTGGAGGACTGTAGAAAGCTCCAAGAAGATATCAATGCAATAATTGACTGGATTATTGAAAATAAACTTGGGTTCAACTTCCAAAAATGCTCAGTTATGTGCTTTACAAGGGCACACAAGACCATATATTTTAACTACAAAATGAAAGATACGTCACTGAAGCACATGGTGAACTGCAAGGACTTAGGAATTGTGTATGACATTCGCCTAGCATTTCACGCTCATATTGAAAAGATCTGCAAATCAGCCACTAAAATGTTGGGTTTTGTCATACACAATTCAAAAGACTTGACCAACCTTGCAGTTATAAGGCTGCTCTACTTTAGCTTAGTGCGTAGTATTCTCGAGAGTGGATCTCAGGTATGGGGGCCAGAGGACACTGTCTATGTACTAATGGTCGAGAAGATACAAAAGAAATTTTTACGATACCTCTACATGAGAGAGTTTGGTTTTTACCCATGGCTGTTTCCAACAGCATTTATCTCGGGAATGCTGGGTATATGCAGCCTTAGTTCCAGAAGGGATGTTGCATTACTACTGATGGCGTACAGGCTTCTAAACGGTATAATCTCAATACCAGATATTCTGGCTAAAATAGGATTCTATGTCCCGGATAATTTTGCGCGAGACCGCCAACACAGGCTTTTGATTCTTCCTAGGTGCAGAACTAACTTACCAATAGTGATTCCCTTGGGAAGAATCACTAGGTTAATTAACTGCCTCGCAGGAAATGTGGATATTTTCCACATGTCCTGCAACGTATTTAAACGTGAAATATCATCATAGTAAACCTACATTTGAAATTTTTCTTTTTTGTCTCACTTCTTAACTATTCACTTTTTGTAATTTTTACTTACCTATATTGCAATGTATTGGTTTATACTGTTTTTGCAAATGAATAAATAAATACAGAGGAAGTTTAATAAAAAGGTAAGTCAACAAAGTTTCTTGTGCTAACAGTGGTTATGTACAAATGTTTTATTAGAAAAACAAAATAAGAAGGAAGGGGGGAGAGGAAGAGGAAGAGGAAGATAGGATCGGTACAGGAGACGCTCTCGATACGTTTTATACTCTTGCATCGATTTGTAGTCGTACATATTACTTCGGTTCGATATTTTGAAAGAAGAATGTCGATATTGTGAAATTTTGTGTTATATTGCGCACAAATACGGGAAATTGGAGAATTTATCCTAAGATTGGTCCTGCATGCGGGCAAATAAAAAATCAGTTTGTCGGGTTGGTCTTGATGGTACGTGAATGTTTATAAAGTTAATGAGCTCTGGCGATTACAGGCTATTATTCATAATTTTAAATACAAGATTTGATCAAATATTAAGCGTCGCGTTTGAAGCGTGATGAAGTTATGGAATTTTAAGGATTCCGTATTATTTGCAAAGTGCATATTAAATTTATAATTTATATGCTTCAAGAATATGCATGCATCATCGCGTAAATGCAAACTCACAATATAAAAATCAAAGAACTTGACGAGTCATCTACAGAATGAAAAGGAACTACCCAGCCAATTCTTGCACTCACCCCTTCCTGATGGTCACATTGCACAGTATACCTAAGGTCTGATGACTTGGTATGAAAATATATTGGCATTGAAATGGACGAAAATCTTTGATGGGATTTCAACATAAAGAGCATTACCAGGGGTGTTAGTTGAAGTTTGCCGGTTTTACTCATAGATGACGCTAGAGATATGTATACATTTCTATGATTTGGCATCTATGTCATATTTTTCTCTATGGACATTAACCTTCAAAAATACACAAGTTACATTCTGCCAAAATAATAGTGTCATAGTTGGTTACCTCAGTGAATATGTCGACTTTCGTTCCAAGTAAATCGCATTTGCGGCAATCGTTGCTTTTCTTATTTCATCAAAAGAAAAAAGCAGTTGAAGCTCATCGGTTGCTGGCAGAAACTTATGGTGTACATGCTCCAGTGATTAGAACATGTGAGACATGGTTTCGTCAATTTAAAAGTGGAGATTTCGATTTAACAGACAATGCACATCCTGGTGCAACGAAAAAGTTCGAAGACGAGGAATTGCAGGCATTATTGGATGAAGACCCAACCCAATCACAACAACAACTGGCCCAAACACTTAATGTAACCCGAGGAGCGATTTGCCAACGTTTAAAAGCCATGGGAAATATCCAAAAGTATGGAAAATGGGTACCACACCAAAGCGAGAGACAAATCGAAAAAACCGCCAAACCGCTTCATACAGCTAAAGTAGTGAAGAACAGTCTCAAAGCATTGAATTGGGAAATATTATTGCACCCGCCATACTCTCCAGACCTTGCCCCATCCGACTATCACCTTTTCGCATCGATGGGACACTCATTCGCAGAGCAGCGCTTCGCCAATTTGGAAAAAGTCGAAAAATGGCTCGTCGAATGGTTTGCCTCGAAAGAGAATTTTTTTTTTGGAATGGTATCCATGATTTGCCTCAAAGATGGGCAAAATGTATAGAATCCGATGGTCAATACTTTGAATAAAACATTTTTGAGATTCCCTTGAGAATTAAGCATTTTCTTTATTGAAAAAACCGGCAAACTTCAACTAACACCCCTGGTATATCAAATCCAAGCTCAATCGGCCAATTCGATAGCCTATTTCTATAGTGAGACATCTCAAAAATCACAGATTCCTACAAATTTTACATACATATTCCCTTCCTTGAATTCCAAACTAAACCATATTTGAGTTTACCTTACAAACTCAGAATCGGCTGTTTTAAATTGTCTCTTGTAGAAAAATTCGCACATAATAAATAAAATAAACCAACCGTTGAGTGTTGCTTAGACGAACGGTTGCAGGCTTCAGTGGCGGCGGCTGCTGATGCTGATAGCTTAGCTGCAAACGTCCCTTGCTGGGTCGACTGCTGCTGGGTTCCTGTCTGTTGCTGTTGCGTGGTGGGAGTCAGTTGCTGTTGCTGCTGCTGTTGCTGCTGCTGTTGCTGCTGCTGCTGGCGGCCAGAAGCCATAATGGCAGAGGTGTAGGACATGGTAGTCTTGGTGGAGCCGGTCTGCGGGGCGGACGTGCTGCTTGGGGGCGGGGCCGTGGCTGATGCAGCTCGCTTTTCAGCTGGAAAGATTAAGAAGAGGGCTTATACAAGGAACAGCAAAATAAATGCAATCTGAAAATAAAAATCCTTTAAAGAATGTATATTTATACCATATTCGTAAAGATTTGTCGCACAATTAAGAGGAAATAGAATGTATTACTATTTAAACTGACAGCAAAAGAAAATTTAATTATGTTAAAAAGCTATCGAGTGGTAATTGGGATGAACAGAACAAAAACCAATACAGTGAAACTCGTTTAAGAAGTTTCCACTTGCAAAGTTATCACGCTTAAGAAGTTTTTTTTTCGGTCCCTTGAAATCCTGTACAAAAAACTGGAAAAAAACACAATTTTTTACCACATAAGAAGTTTTACAACTAAAACTGCTTCCCGCCCAAGAAGCTTTAAAGGTCGGGGGAGAATCCATAACAAATGAAAACTAGTGGTGAAGTATGCCTGAAAATGTCCCTTTTTACCGGAAGTCGTAAAATTAACAAACTGTTATTATTATTGACCTTTACAGCAAAGTCTACATCTACATTTGACTAAGTTTTATGCTACCGAATATTTTTAACAAAAAAAAAACATATCTATAAGATTCCTACCCGCCGACACCGGCATTTCCACTTTGCCTTTATCCAAATTTATATCAATGAAAATGAACATATCCTTTTTTATGAGTGGCGGGCGGGTCGAGATTTCTGAGTTTGCTATGACTGACAAATAAGAAAGTATTGATATTGTTTTAGCTGAAAACAATAAAATATTTTGAATTCATTTTACCTACGAAATTTAAAAAAAAAAACATACTATGTGTAAAAATGCCAAATTTTGATCCCACAAGTTTTCCCACTTAAGAAGCTTTTTTCCAGTCCCTTCGAAAACTTCTTAAGGCGAAACTATCAGTGAAATCACTATTTCGATTAATCTATACTACGAAGAATCGGTTTACATTATGAAAACCAAAAAATATGCTTTGGATAAATTGAAACTTTTTCTAGAAATTCCCTTGATAAGAATTAAAATAAATTTCTTAATTATGTTGTAAAAAATATAAACGTAAACTACCAAAAAATTTCTTTTCTATAGAAAACTATGAATGTATGTTTTTCAAAATACTACTTTATAGCTAAGATTATTTGCGAAAGATTCCCTCGATTTTTTTTTCTTTCTTACAAAATGTTTCATAAAATAAATAAAAACACGCTTTTTGCGCTTAAAACAATAAATAAATAATACTTATTGAAAATAAACATAAAATTGTATTTTATTTATTAAAAAATTATTTTTATAGTAAATTGGCAAGCAACATATAAGGTGTCCGAAAACTAGTGGTACAAGCAGGAAACTAGTGAATCTACATCACATTTGGAGTCGAATTTGTGGTATAACTTTTTTGATTTGAGCTTTCGTTCACAAATAAATAGTCCAAAGTGAAATTTTTTGGGGATAAATTGGAAAAAAACGGTTGCTAGGGGGATTACTATTAGCTGTTGATTGTCTTTTTCCGCTGCAATAATCCATGAAATAAATAATAGTCCAGTAATCTGAAACATCCTAGCTTGCATCAAATGGGGTAGTTATGGTTTTTTGGTATATTGTATATGATGAAGGCATAATGATAAATCCAATGTTTTAACCCCATCAAACATCGGGCCTCATTATCATTAGGCCTTTTTCATATAAAAATCATTATTATGCCATTTGATGCAAGGCAGGATGTTTCAAATTAGTAGACTATTATTTTGACTACACAGCGAGTTACACAAAAAGATTATTTATAATTTTTCACATAATAGATCATTAACCTCCCTGGTATTTTGTAATAAAACAATATCTAAGCGCTTCTACACTCCGTACAAATAATATAGATCCATCATAGCACTTAAGATTGAAAGATGACAGAATTTGAACACGGAATCATTTGAAATGATAGATCAAACCTAAATTATATTTATCTGCAATCCAAAATCCAAGATGGGGCCATTAAGTCTCAATATATCACTGCCTACTTGAAATCATTCATACTGATATCATACACGTAAAACTACTCCAAGCCCCAATCCAAAATTCTTATAAATTATTGCTAAATGACAAATTACTAACCTACCTAATAATACGTACTTAATACTAATACAAAAGAAAGCAAAAGAGAAATCCTGCAGATAAATATTTAAATTAAATTAGGTTCACAACATTCCTACTTGTACCACGAGTTTCCGGACACCGTATATAAAAAGAAATGTAACCATGTAACTCGCGCAATGCCGGGAATTAATGTGAGTAATTAATTAAAGATTGGTTTATAATAAATAGCCGCGGTAATTACGGTTGAATCGGTCACCATAATATCCTTGATGCAGGTATATAATGTGTATATATATTAAGCTTTAGAAAAACAATTCATTAGATTCTTTCCCGTGAAAATTAAATAACACATAATTATAGCTAAATTATGTTATAAAAATTATAAGTATGCATAGTAAAAAATCTAACTGAATACCATTCATACATTCCGACTACCGACTACCCTATACACGGATACGGTATAACGTACCTACATTATTAAATATTCCTAATTAATGTTTTTATTTATACTGGTGAAACATTTCTCACTTGGTCTTTTTCCACCCATTTTTAACCAAATAATTTATACAAAATGTTGTTAATCAGAGCGCCACGAGGACACGTCTGTCCACTGCCAGATCTTGGCAGATACTGGGAATTTGACCGCCATAAATGCGTGTCCTGCTAGCGATAAAATATGCAAACGCGACGAGGTCGTAAATTTATTAAATTACTACACTTTTTTTAAATTTAAAAAAAAAAGTCTAAGTAAAATAGGTGCGTAAATAAATAGACAAATTGGAGGAGTTTCGTAGCAAAACATATGTTCGGAATTTTTTATTAATGATTTTATTTAAAGTGAAATTGAATTTCTGAAATCTGGCCCAGCTACATAACTTATTGATTTATAATACTATATTATTAGATGATATCAAATATTTGTGTTTGATAACAAAACATTTAATTGATAAAATTAAACATATGTGCAATGACCAACAGAAGAACTTTATTACATAAAAATATATTTAAACTTTTTCAAAATTTGAACCTTAATATATACTAAATAAAATAACAATCTTTCGAAATCAATTTATGTTTTTTTTTTGTGGAAAAGAGTCAATTACGTTTAGAATTCGATTAAAAAATTACTATCAATTGTGTCTGGTAAAATCACTATAACCATTTTACACTTCCTCTTCCTTTAGCTAACATTTCAGACAGCCTTCAAAATCCATCAGGGTGGATGAAGTCCATACCTACATATTTCTCGAAATAAAAACAATGTGAAAATAAATATATTTTTCCTTTCAGTTCTTCTTACCTTGTGCAATCAGTCTTGGTGCCGTTACTGCCCTCACAGTGTGGTGTGGCAGGGGGAAGTGCTGTTGCAGGGGGGCCACCGACTTGGGAGGCGCCACGGGGGGCAGGAGGTTGGGGGTCCCCACCACAGGCTTGGTGGTAGCACTAGCCAGCGAGAGGAGACCGGGGACCTTCCCGGTCAGGTGCACGGGCAACTTGGTCTTTGCATTCACCTGGGAATTCACAATTATTTTTAGAATTATTATAAACTCCTGACTTATTTGTAATCAAGGAAATAGTGTGGTAATAACTAATCATTGGAAAATTCATGGCCTTTTTTATATATGCAGGCATGTGTTTAAATTTATTACATGATTAGGATTTTGATGCTTTGTAACCACGTGGACTTTAATATTTTTGGCATATTTAACACGTTCATTGCTAACTAAAATTCGTACATATTAACGCCATGCTGAGAACATTTGACTGAAAGGTCAAGCGAACTAAAGGAGTGTTTACATGAGCATAATATTGTATAGACATCATAATTTACTGTTTTTTTTTCAGAAAGAAAAC
Organism: Halesus radiatus; assembly: GCA_022606495.2. Lineage (NCBI taxonomy): Eukaryota > Metazoa > Arthropoda > Insecta > Trichoptera > Limnephilidae > Halesus > Halesus radiatus. Next base: position 14,848 of record JAHDVE020011251.1, on the reverse strand, counting down.
GAGAAAGAGGAATGTGTAATGTTTTATTTATTATGGCGAACTAAAGGAGTATTTACATGCGGAAAAATTTCGTATGGACAACATTATCTACTGTTTATGCTCGTGTAAACGCTGCTCGTGTAAACGCTGCTTTATGCACGACAATGACAAAACGCTTCTAACGACCGGTATGAATGACGGATCTATTCAAACTGCCGAACAGTGACAGTGCCTAGCGCTGAGGCTAGAAACGACTCAAAACCACATGGCTGCGTCTGTTTTAGACCGGAAATGGAACAGACGGCGCATGCCGGTCAAATTACTGTCAACGCGTGACGCGCGGTGTCAGCAATGAATGTGTTAAGCTTACAAAAATTACAAATTCTCTGACAACAAAAATTCAGCTTATAATATTTCGAAGACATTTATCGGTACATGTTTTTGGAACAACTAATGTTCAGGATGACAAAAGAAACTAGATTGTGATTGGAAATGTTTTGATATTGTCTTGCTTTAAAAAAAATATATATTTCACTTGAATATTGATATGTTAAGCTATTTCTCCATTTTTTAATTGGTTTATTTAATAAATATTTGCAGAATGAGTTTGCCAACTAAGTTAAAATATGTATGTACATAGTAGGGTATTTAAAGCTAAAATAAATAAAAGCAAAAAGGTTACTCACAGACAGCGTATGAGACTTGTTGTCCCAAACCGAAGATGTGGCCACAAGGACAACAGGTTTGGAGGTTCGAGGGAGCATCTGCATGATGTCCACGTCGGGATCCCGGATCATGGTTGCAATCAGGACGTGCGCTTGCTTCGTTGCCTCCGCTGAGCCCCTGATAAACAAATAAATAGATAATATTAAAGGAAGCGAGTCCAGAATGTCATTAGGGTAATAACACTGGTTGTATGGCAGCGAGGCACAAAAAAGGATGAAAGTAGACTGATTGGAGTAGAAATGAGATCAAGCACGGCAAAACAACGTATGTAATAAATTATGAATAAGGAAAACTGATGTGAAAGCCAAGATTAGTTGGAAGAAGAATTCGGGAAATTCCAAGAAGACATGAAATCAAGTGAACGAGTCTAAAAAGTTGGAATCGCTGAATAGTATGGTAGTGAGACAAATAGCATAATGGGTAGGTCCACAATACCTAATACCATAGAAATAGAATAATACGCGCAACTCCTGACATTTACCATACATTAAGATGGCAAAATGGTGCACTAGCACCCTCTAGCAGCACGAGTTGTACGAATGGTTTTTTTTTTTCATACATTTTAATGGATTTTCTGTGTGAACAATTTAGACTGCGCGAGCAGACCTTTAAATGTTAATACAATCCTAATAGCCTCTTTTAAAAAACTATATGTACATGAGCAAAGAAGAAGTAAAATCATATATAGGTAAACTAATATTTATTTTTTAATTTTCGATTTCTATAATTTATTAAGAATATATTTCACAGAAAATCCATTAAAATGTATGCAAAAAACCAATTTGTACAACTCGGGAGCATTTAAGAGAATTTGACCATGCTTATATATTTTGGGGGGTTATAAAACCAATCAGTCAGTGAACTCACTTGATGGTGATTGTCCTCTCGCCCTGGCCCTTGCTCTGCTTCTCCACCTCAATATGAGCGCCGGTGGCAGCGCGAATGGCATTGATGTTGCTGCCCGCGCGACCAATCACACGCGAGATAGCGTGCAGCGGAACTGATACCTTCTTGCACCTGGAGGATAACAAACAAAACTTTTAGTAACCAATTCAAATAAATGAAATTGAACAATCATTAGTATATGAAGATAGCATTCTGTATCTTTATTACAGAAAAATTCCCTTCAGATCGTTAGTTCTTCAAGGGACCAAAAAGAAAAACTTATGTGAGGACCTTATAAAGGGGGTTTTATTGTAATTAGTATTCATTTAATTATGTATTATGATTTTAAAATCAACGTTATTTTATTCACATGTTTGAATCTTGTCTCACTTTTAGTATCTGCATTATCTTTCATTGACTATGATTCTTATTGTTCACTTTGACACAAAATATTTATTGCCTTTTGAACTTTCAAAACCATTACAACTATAAAATCTATCTCTTTGGTTTTATAGCTTACTTGCCTAGTGAAGCATGTAATACCATTCATATATGTAAGTAATTTTTATAATCTTCTGGGCAATTATGACGTAAATCTTTTAAAATTAGTAAATGCCCATAACAATGTCTATCTTATGATATCAACGGTCAAAACCGAAGCAAAACTTTTAAAACATAGGACGCATCACTCCACACTTCACTCCGATCTCTTAAATTGTCTTTGCACGTACACTTCCGCGCCAAGGTCAGTCGATCACTACATCGGCCCGCCTGCGGAAGCGTGGCGCTTCGGAATGAAAATCAAGGATCACGGTCAGAAGTGCACAGTCAGTTTTTTCTATTTTAAGTGGAATATGATGAGCCTGATTCTTAGAAAAGATTTAATGAGAATTGCGTAATAAGGGAGTCGGTATTCTTACCCTGGGTCAACGGAAGACACTTGGACACTGGACTTGCGAACGACTTCTTTCCAGCCTTCTTCTCTCTTTCCGCTCTGTTTAGGGAGCTGAACTCTTGTTGCGTTTACTATGTCATTCTCATAGCTGAAACAAAAACATCATTATTATTAGACATTTCGTTTTACCAACCAACACAAGGGCAGTCATTTCATCCACAAAATATGCCCAACAGACGTCAACAGATGATCCGATTTTATTTGTTATAAACATGCAGAAAAGAATGGGCATGTCTTAAGGTAAGAACGGTCTGATGGCCGACATGTTTCCTTCGGCTAGGACCAATGAAATTACATGGTCTGTAGATCCCATAACACAGGAAATCACAAAGTTTTCTATTTTTTTTACTTTTAATTGCTTTTTTGGCAGGTTTAAAATATTTTAATGTACTTACTGGTAGGGAACAATGTTTTGGTATTTCTTTCCCTTGCAATTGGGGGATGTAAACAGGCTTTCATTTCCAGTTGCTTCAAAGTCTTCCCTGTCAGCCGGGTGTCTGCTGGACTCGAAGATGATGCCCTTCCGGTGCACGCCGAGGTTGCCCTTCAGCTTGCTCATCTTCAGATCTTCCTCCTCTCTGCTGGAAAAAAATTAATGTGTTGAGAAAAAAAAACTTTCACAGCATTTTCAATGGGTATTTGTGACTTCTCTTCATGACATTCATAAATAACTGATTTAAAACTAATGCACATATAATGGGGGAATGCAATGTTTGTCATTCGATAAGCAAAGCTCCCAGGAAATCGTATGGAAGAATGAGAGAATAAGAATCATTTAAAAAAAAGCCTTTTTGTGTAGTTGAAACTTTACAATCATTAAAAACACCCAGATTGAAATACAGTGAAACTTCTTAAGTGGGATACAAATTTGATAATGTTTTTATGAAGTTTTTTTCTGTTAGTATTGTACCTACACATAATAAATAGTATTATGTATGTAATTTCATAGGTAAAGTGAATAAAAAAACATTTTATTATTTTCGGCTACAGCAATATCACTTTTATATTTTTCAGTCATAGGAAAATCAAAAATCTAGACCCGCTACTGAAAAACAAGCAAATGTCAATTTTCATAGAGATAAAAATATAATCTGATAAAGTTGGATGAAGATAAAAGCAGAAATGCCGATGTCGGCAGGTAGGTAGATTACCGGAAGCAAAAAAAAAATATTCTGAAGCATAAAACTGGAAAAAATTAATCAAATGCCTGCAATTGTGAGTTAGGCCTAAGAAAATACGAATTCCATATGTAAAAGTGGTGAAGAAATTGGAGCAGCCTAAAAAAAGCAATGCTTAATTAGAGGTCTAAGAAGTCCCTACTTACGAAGACAATACCCTCAATCTAAATAAATAATAATGTGCAGTTAAAGAAATCAAAAGAAAAATACCTTGGCACAGATTCTCCAATATTTTTTTATCAAATTTTCATCCATTATCGGCAAAAATAAACTAAATGTGACAACTCCAAAACGAATTTGTATTCTGTATGGTGTGTTTGTTTTCTCCTTGCTTTAAAAAATAACTGTCAAATATCTCGATTTCAGGCATAAAGAGATGGAATTAAGTATGAGCAGCATGTTGCCAGAATTTGCATGCTTTTAGGTAAACAACCTAAAATTTTATGGTATTTTAATTTATTTATCTATTTTAATGCAAGTTAAATGTCCAGTAAATAAATCAACAGAAATGACCCTGCAGTAAAATAATGAAACAAACCTACAATGCCATACCTACATACATATTCCGTAATAATATGGTGTCTCTGTTTGAAAAAATCAGACTTGTCAAAAAACACTACATTTCGGATGTAAATGTTTGGGATTTCAATTCATTCATCATTGTATTGTTATTATTTCAACAGGGTGTGACACAGTGGGGGACAAATACATGAATAATAATATAAACACCAAAGGAAAGTCAACCTTAAAAACGATAGTTCACTCATGTCACAATTCCATAGTTGGATGATTTGTTCAGAAGAGGGTTTGTATACGAGGTTTGTTCAAAAGAAAGGTGAATTTTGAATTATCGCAGGGGGTGTACATTCGATTATCGAATTTTTTTTTTTGTTATATTGGTACACATATGTTTATCATATGTTAGCATGGATCAGCCATTTTGGATTAGTGGTTTGTTTTTGACAACTGGAAAGGTTAGTCACGTTTTTGTGTGTTCTTCGATTTTTTTACTTTTGAAAGAAATGGACCAAAGAATATGTATTAAATTTTGCGTTAAAAATGGAATAAAGTGCCCAACGCACTTAAAATGTTGACTGGCATTCGGCTAGTCTACTTTGTCTCAAAAAAGTGTTTATAAGTAATACAAGCGCTTTACAGAAGGCCGAGAAGATGTTAATGACGATGAGCGTCCTGGAGTTGCAACCACGCCAACAAACGAAGAAAACATCGAAACAGTGAAGAAAATGGTTTTGGAAAATCGTCGAATCACTATTAGGGAAGTTGCAGAGGATGTTGGCATATCAATCGGCTCATGCCATGCAATTTTCTAGGATGTTTTGGGCATGAAACGTGTGGCAGCGAAGTTTGTTCTGAAATTGCTAAATTTTGAGCAAAAGCAACATCGCATTAGTATCACTCAGTTGTTGAATGACATCAATGAGAATCCAGATTTGCTCAAAAGGGTCATAACTGGTGATGAAACGTGGGTACATGGTTATGACGTCGAAACCAAGGCCCAATCATCCCAATGGAAGCGGCCAGAAGAGCCAAGACCGAAAAAAGAACGCCAAGTTCGATCAAATGTGAAGGTTTTGCTCACTGTTTTCTTCAATTACAATGGCGTGGTGCATCATAAGTTCTTGCCAACAGGTCGTACGTTTAATAAGGAATACTACAAGGAAGTTATGCAACGTTTGCGTGAAGCAATACGGCTCAAACGATCGGAATTGTGGAAAAACAAATCATGGATTTTGCATCACGATAATGCACCAGCTCACACATCAATGCTTGTTCGTGATTATTTGGCCAAAAACAACACCGCAATCATGCCTCAACCACCTTATTCACCAGATTTGGCTTCCTGCAACTTTTTCCTATTCCCGAAACTGAAGAGACCAATGAAAGGAAAGCGTTTTGCCACAATTGATGAGATAAAATCAGAATCGAAGAACGAGCTGATGGCCATACCGAAAAGCGCATTCCAGAAGTGCTTCGAGGATTGGAAGAAGCCCTGGCATAAGTGCATTATATCTGAGGGGGATTACTTTGAAGGGGAGAAAATGGATATTGATGAATAAATAAATACTTTTCGAAAAAATTCGAAATTCACCTCTTCTTTTGAACAAACCTCGTACATACGTAATCTGCTTAAAACATTTTGTGACTTTGTTGAAAAAAGGTTCATTTCAGATGTTTTTACACTAGTTTTGATTCATGATGATTTTCAGACAAACTTTTTAAAACCTTGTACATGGGATGCAGGCTTTGAAAGTTGACAATAATAACAAAGTCATAAATTTTAAGACTTTCAGCAAAAGTGGACATTTTCAGGTATATTTCACCAGTAGTTTCGTTTGTGATGGAGTCACCACCAATCTTTTACAACTTCTTAAGTGGGAAGCAGTTTTAGCTGCAAAATTTCTTATCTGGCAAAAATCATGTTTTTTGCACTTTTTTGTATGGAAATTTCTAGGGAGCGAAAAAAAATTCTTAAGTGCGAAAACTTCTTAAGTGGGAACTTCTTAAGTTTCATTGCACCTCACATATTCAATCAGCGTAAACCTCTTTGCACAAAATTTCTTCTTCGTATGGAGAATTGGTGAAGGTCATAGTGGAATGCTGAGGTTATTCAGCCAGTCAACGGCATCAAGAATCACTTGGTTCAGCACAGATGTACCATAGGGAAACTGATGGAGGGGACATTCAACATTTTTTTTTTTTAAAAAAAGAAAAATAAATATTCCCGGATTGCGAATAACCTGAGAAATATTTGAAAATCTTCTACTAACATCACAGTAAGCGGAAGATGTTGCTCGTGATGGAGGACTTAGCCGGCTGAGGAATTGAACTCACGACACCTGGGTGGGACCCAGACACAATGTCACCAACCGGTCAACCAACCGATGTGTTCTGTTGTTTGAATATGTCCACATTTTGAATGTGCACAAAATTAATTCCTTGACATCCAATAAATTGACCTAGATTTAAGCATAGTGGAGTCTTAAAACAACTGCTAATTAAAGTTTTTTTGCGTTGTACAACATGACATTTTCAGTTGAATATGTTTTAAAATATCAAAAACAGACCATTATTGAAAATGACCATAAAAAATATATGTATGGGAGGACTTACTTTTCTCTCTTTTCACTCTTGTTTTCAGTCAAAGCAAGCTCAGCAGCCAGCTTGACCAGTTTATCCGCCTGTTTGGCTCGCTTGTTGATGTCATCAACAGGTGCGTACGTCACGGGCGCCACATTCTCCTTCTCCTGCTTGTTCACCTTGACGCTCTCAACCTGAGCACTTGTCAGAGCTACGGGTTTCTCCACCTTTATAAGGCCCATTTTAGGTTTGATTACTTCAGGTTGTTTGATGGTAGAGGCAACAGGCGACGTTGTAACAGGTGAGATTGCTTTTTTCTTCTTCTTGTTCTTAGTCTTGTCTTGAGCCTTCACGTCGCTTGAGGAACAGGAGCCTTGGGAGTTGGCGTCGATGCCAGAGTCCCCTTCTTCCTTGTCGTGAGGGGCAGGGGAGGGGGAAGGGTTGACGACCCCCTTGGCACCCACTCGGCTGACCACCACTTCTTCCCGGTCGCTGTCCTCTTCTTCCGCCTCGTTCTTCTCGCTGTATTCATTGACTTCATTCTCTTCGTGGAATTTGCGCTTCTCCTCCTGGGGAAAGAGTGAAAAAATATTAGGCTTCAGGCTTATGTATGGGAAATTATATTTAACATTTAATATTAATATCGCAATAGGTAGGAATCCCAATAATGGATCAGCTTTAATGTTGAATTATTGATGATTTAATCAATCGAGTAATAAGGTGTCACAATAAAAAAAAAATTAAAGGGCTTACATTCAGGTTAACCTTCTTCTCTAGCTTCTTCTTTTTCTTTCTCTCCCGTCTGCGCGCTGCTGCCAATCTCTTAGTCTCCTCTCGGGATCTCTCCTGGTCCAGCTCCTCCAGCAAGATGGAGGCATTCTTGTTGGCACGCGCCGCCTGCGTCTCCTTGGCCGCCCGGATGGCGCGCACACACTCATGGCACTTCTCCAGTAGCTCCTTGTCCGACAGGGTGCAGATGTACCTTGTCATTTCCTGGTCGGAGGGGAACTGCGTGACCACGCCCACCATCCATTTGACGGTCTTGACGTGGCCCTTGCGGAATGCGGCCATGAGACACGATACCTGAAAGTTAACAAATATTGTTTTTACAAATCAAAACTATAATATGTGCTGGTTATTGTTAGGCCGCCCCCACACACAAACTAAATATTGTGTTTTCTTCGAGCAGTCTTCACATGATGTACGAGGGCAGAATTAAAAATTGTTTGGGATCAGTTTTAAAGTAGGCTACAATAGCATTTCAGTCAAATTATGTCTACCTCTGATACACTCCAATGTGTAGTTTGTAAGTAGCGCTAGAATTTGGCATGTTTTGACAAGTTTTTAAGAAATACTTAAAATGTTAAAAAAATGTATGGTAATGAACTACGTACTTTCTTACTACTTGCTACTTACAATATTTTATATAGGAGCAACTTTTCTATTTGCATTTCTTCTATAATTATAATAGTTTATCGAAAGAAAGCAATCACTTTGTGGCTTGACATTACAATTTAAATAAAATATTTTTTTTGTTTTAACCCACCCTATTTTATTTATATGCATTATCGACCGGTTTCGGTTGAACTCAACCTTCTTCAGGAACATAAACATGTAAACTAAATTAACATGCAGAGATATATTATAATGAAGACAGTGAAAGTTGGGAAAAGACAAAGCAGAGTAGAACAGGATATAGCATCAGAGAGGTGATGGTAGAGGGGTATGGAAAGGGGAGGGGAAGAAAAGGGACATCCTTAAAATCGGACTTTGGGTTAAATCAAATTTTTTATTTAAAATATGGCAATTATTATTTTTATTTAATTTTGATATTTCTAATGCTTCTAAGTTGTTAAGGCACACAAACCTATTCCATTTTTATGTATTACTTGTACTCTTGTATTTTTATCAAAAGTATGGTTAGTATTAATTAAGTGTTCGGCAAATTCTGAAAAACCTATACTTGTCAAACATCTAATGTGTTCTTTTACTCTGATGTTGACGTTTCTCGAGGTTTTACCTATATAAATTGCCGGGCAATTGTTGCAGTTAAGTTTATAGATGCCGGAATGGCTTAATGTCTCTTCTTTATCATTAAAATTAATTAAAAGTTTGCCTAAATTATTATTGGTATAAAAAGCTGGTCTTATTTCTGATGGAAGCTTTGAAGAAAATGTACTTTTATACAAAATTCTGCGCCATTTGGGAGTTCATTGTTATTATGGATGTTGAAACGGCAATACACATGGCTCCACGAACATTCCAATATAAAAGTGCAGGAGTGCTAAAAAAAACTTGATTCGAAAAATATCCCAACATCTAACTCAGAAACCTTGCGTGCAAGACCTATTTGAAACAAGTTAAATAGTAAAAAAAACTTTGTGTTAACAAAGGCCGATAAAGGCAATGCAATACATGGTTTTTCTGAATTTGAAAAATGGTTCAATTTATCCTACATATGAGGTTTTCCCACATAAGAACATTCCTTGGAAAACTTCGAAAGAGAGTTGCACTGCAATGTGTTAATTTATAAGATAAATTTACCAGTCTATAAGAATGTATACCCTGTCCATCATTAGAACGACCTGTGAGCGCGCATGTCCTGCCCCTTTCCCCCACTACTTTCTCCGCGACTTGGTATCCACGTTAACACATTCAAAAACAGGATTTTTTTAAATTCTGTATTACCTACCTACAAACACAAATTTAACTCATTTTATACATTTAAATAATTATGGTTATAATATTAAAATATACATATTGCATTTTATGTGGCATCAGGTTCATTAAAACAGCTAGGGAATTAATCCGAAATTGATAATATTATGATAATTTGACTGAACATCCACGGTATGAATGGGTTAATATCTCAGAAACGCGTGTATGGGCGGAGTTACATGGCCGTCACAGCCGTGCGCAGGAGATGGGACGCATGCGAGGGGGTGGGTATGCGCAGTAGGAACCAAATTTGGAACTGTAGCAGGTTGTTCTTAAGTTAAACTCACAATAGATACATATTACGTAATTTACCTTTCTGTTGAATATAGATACATATTACGTAATTTACCTTTCTGTTGAATATAGATACATATTAGGTAATTTACCTTTCTGTTGAATATAGATACATATTACGTAATTTACCTTTCTGTTATCTTGAGAGTCTATGTCAGCCCCGGCGTTGTAGAGCATCTCCACTACGCTGAGGTGTCCTCCGTTAGCTGCTAACCAGAGGGGGGAATTTCCTTTCTTGTTCTTCACCTCAACTGCGGCACCCCTGTAATAAACAATAACAGTGTAAAGACACAACCAATGAGGATTTCTAATTCAATGAACAAGCATTCTCCATAAATGGAATAATTTCACAGTAGACACCTAGAATTCACACACTCCTGGGAAGTAATTTTAAGTTACTTTTGGGTTTCACTCCCTGCCATGCAAATATACCTCTATCCACTTTATCAGTGGCACATTATATTTACAGTTGAGGCAGAAAACAATTTTATATTGATATCATGTCGTCAGATACAATTACATACAATTATTCCACGAGGCTGGACTGTTGTTCAATTTATTGCCTAAAATATATATTTTCCAGAAAAAACTATTCCCGAAAAACGAAAACCGCTTTAGTAACAGAATAAATAACGTACTCCTTTATTTCATTTTCTTATTTAACTTATCTTCAACATGCATGTATTTATACAAATATGGTTTTTTTCTCACAACAAAAAATTATTAAAATAAAAAACAAAATTTTAATATTTCATTTTATTTGATTTTCTTTGACAATCTTATTATATTATACAGTTATTATTTTTAAGTAAAAACTCACTTAATTTGTAAACTTGTAAAAATATAGATAAAAAGAATATAGATATACATATATGTATGTATATGAGTAAATATACATAAACAAATATAAAAAATTGAAAAATTGAGAGAACTGAACTGGTGAGTTTGTTTATACTGAGAACTTTGTTCGTCTTTTATTGTCAGAAATGTATATGTTTGGAACGCTTTTGGTAAACAATATTAATCTTTGTCCATAAATCATAAGACCCAACTAAATAGATTATTTTTAACACTCGTATTTATACTGTTAAGCTGTGATTAAATATCATTGAAAAACTGGCGCGTAGAGGGGAACTCAGCAGCGAAATGTGACACGTTTAAAAGGTTAAATAACAATGTCATATAAAATATAATTCATTTTGTTTTTTTCCTCTTTGCAAAAAATAATCTAGATTTCCTTCTACGTTTATTGTGTAAAATTTGTCTATAGCCGTCAAATAATCCATTACAACCACGCTTTAGCTTTACAGCACTCACTCGCTCATAATCGTTATCATTTTCTTCTAACAACTACATGCACTGATCGTGAAGAGAGAGGGCCTTTTGATTACTTTAACACTTAATTTTTGCACGGGAACAGGTTTCGAGACGTCATTTTCTTGCGACATAGTATGACAGTCCATTTCCTGCAGCTCTTCATTAATTAAGGGTTCACTGTGTGATTTTAACAGTCTACCATCTATCATCTGCATCAACACCTTCAATGGCTCCGGAATTGGCTATAAGAGTAATATCTTTGACAATATTTTGAATATCATTTTCGTAATTCATTTGATCATCAATGTCTCTGAACAACCTTTTCCAAACGCCCTTCATACAAGATTGGGTGACTTCATTCCATGCTTTGTCGATGTTTCTGATAGCTTCTTCAATGAGTTGGCGCATCGTTTTTCTTAAATAATAGGCTTTGAAAGCTGCTATTGTGCCTTGATCCATAGGCTGTAAGATGGAAGTGGTATTCAGAGGTAAGAATACCACTTCAACGGGAAAATCAGTGCACAGAGTCTCAAGCTCCAGAGGATGTCTCAGTGAATTGTCCAACACCAAAAGAGCTTGAGGTTCAACTCCAATATCCTCGCAATATATTTTTTTATTGTTGGGCAGAAACAAGTTTTAAACAAGTCCATAAATAAATATTGTGCCATCCAAGCTTTACGGTTACTTCGCCAAAAAACTGGTAAATTAGTTTTAGAATAACCTTTCATGGCACAAAGAGTTTTTAGTTTTAGTTCTCCGGGTGCATTTCCGCCGAGAAAAAGAGTTAGACAATCTTTGGCTGCTTTAAATTCAGAAGCATTCTTCTCCTCTATGGAAATAAATGTGCGTGCTGGCATTCGTTTCCAATAGTCCCGTCTCATCTACGTTCAAAATTAAATTTGGTGGATAATTTCCCCTTTGAACATTTCACAGAACTCTATCGGATATTTTTCAGGTGATTCTATGTCTGCACTTGCAGATTCACCAATCATTTGAAGGCAATGCAAGTTCAATCGTTTTTAAAACTGATCAAACCAACCTTTGTTGGCTTTAAAAACTTCCCCTCCATTTTGAAATTTTAAATATTCCCAAATATTTATTCATAATTATTTGGGTGCTCACAGGCAATGGTGTTGATTTAGGTCCTCTGCTTAATAAATTTTCCATTTCTGTCATCAGTAAACTTCTGGTTCACAAAACTTTTGACTCTGTAATCGCCAGCCTTTTTAATTTCATCTTTTTGCTTTTTGCAAAATTGATCGCACTGTAGACTCAGGCAATTTAAAATCCCTACCTACAAAACTGCAAATTTACCTCCATTTTCTATCACTACGATTATTTTTAGTTCCTTTTCTAAAGTCACTACATGGCGAATTTTCTTAACCGATTTTTCACATTGTCTGTTTGACATTTTAAATCGTACAAAGGCATAAAAATATGGAGCGTGCACTCGACACCGCGGCTAAGATTATAGTGAAGTTGATGGATAGCTGATTGAACTAAAACCCCAAACGTACCAGGCACCGGCGTAGTAGCCTTACATATCTTGTCTCACTCGCACTCGTGAATTGAAGCATATATGTACGTGTGTATTATGTGAGTGAATGAAAAAGAAAGATAGCTCGCTCATGCAACCACACTTTATGATGATTCTTGCAATGTGTCGGAGCCGGACAAGCGTTGTTTAAAATACTACGTTATAATGAGTCCGCACTTACAGGGGTCGCGATTACCTGTATAACTGAATATAAAAAAAAATATTTAAAAAAATGTTTATAGCCTTTGTACTTATGTTTATATAAATGCATGTATCAAAAAAATTATTAATTTTTAATAATAAATAAAAATAAATTAAAATGGGTTTTTGAAAAGTCGTCTCTAAGACAGAGTGAAATGTTTTATTTATCAGAACATAATTCACATTTCTCTTTATCCTTCCCTTACCTTTTCCTTTCCCCCACAAGCTTACAATGTACAAGTTATCCTTACCTCTGCAGGAGGAGTTCCACAAAACGAGAGTGTCCCTTATCTGCAGCGATGGTAAGGGCAGTGTCCCTTGAGGAAGGCACCGGAGTGGCGTTTACATCGGCCCCCTTCTCCATGAGGACCCTCCCCACCTCCACATATCCTCCTGATGCTGCTTCCATCAAAGGGGTAAGTCCAGTCTGAGGCAAACAAAAACATTCATAAATATTTCCCGAAAAGATCTGTCTGAAGGAAATAAAATCACATTAAATTATTTCCAAAAATTGTTTTGTCTTAATCCTCACTGCAAACTAAACTATATTTAGAAGATTGAAACAGAAAGAGACATTTCTTTTGATTCTGTTCACTTTTTTTATTTTTACTCAACTCTACATAGGAGGCCCTGAGGAAAATAATTTCTCTCAAATTTCTAATTTCATGAATATATTTTTAATAATTTCTGTCATCTTCGAGAATGCTGTGTGGGGGGTCTTTTTGAGGAGAGGAAAGAGTGAGCATGGGTCTTGAAGAGACCCATGTTGTAGGAAGGGGGAAACAAAGAGGCCGGCGAATCATTCCACAGCCGAGCTGTTGAACTCAAGAATGAGTAATAGAAACAACCCGTTCTCATGTGACAAATGTCAACCGTGTACAAATGCTGGGAGTGTGTTTAGCGTGTTGCCAGAATATGCACCGTTGCCAAAGGAATGAATGACGCTAGTTCCTCAGACCATCTTCCACCGAAATACCGGTAGAACAAGGACGGTATTCCCACCTGACGCCTGTGCTCTAGAGATTGCAATCCATTTGTTAAGCTAGGGGAATCTCTTAAACGGACTGCCCGCTTTTGCACAGGTTTTTTTCGGGTATTTTGGGGCTCCAGACAAGAGGTGGCTGCCAAATTCTACAGTGGGGGTGTACTTTCGACTTGTACAGGGTCGGCAGTTGTGTACAGTATCTGCAGGTCCTGTACGGTATGCCAAGCTTCTGAGGCACTCTAGTTTCAATAAAGCCCCCGTGCCTGAACTGGCCACTTAAAATAAAAATTTGTGTATAAAAGTTGAAAATATATAATCTATTAATTGAATAACAATTAAATTTAAACTTCAAATCGAAAGGGCATCATAAATAGTGATGTGCATAACATATTTTGTACATTACAAATATTTATGATTCAATATCGGAAGACCTTAATAAAATATTATTGAAAACTTAGTAGAAACAAGATAAAGCGACACATCAGGTAAACACACACTACTATTATTGGGGGGACGTGATGAGTGCGTACCTTGGCTCGATGTTCCACATTGGCCTTTCGGTCCAGGAGGAGGCTGACCACCTCGTGGCGGCCCTGGAAGCAGGCCAGCGTCAGGGCCGTGTTCCGGTTGGTCTCAATCTGGGCATTGATGTCGGAGCCCATATCGAGGAGGAGTCTCACCGCGGCTGGGGAAAGGATTTAATTATAAATTACTCTAACATGATGTTATGAATTTGACATTGGCAAATAAAGGTTTATTGCCTGTCTCCAAGATTAATAATACATCAATTAGAAATGCCATGCAGAAACCCAGGGAAGCCAAAATATTTTATTAATGGATGATTTGTTATCTAAAAGTGTAAGCACTAATATAACAAACTAGAAAAGGGTTGTACAAAACACTGAACACACTCTGCCTCGACACTGAAATCAAAATCATTTCAAGATTGAAGGCCTTTGAATAGACTTCCAGAA
>JAHDVE020011250.1:0-36732 GCA_022606495.2 Halesus radiatus | reverse complement strand
TTTCATTTTACCCTGACGATCTTTAAATTTATTTTTTATAATCATCGAATCGTACTATTTTTGGTCTAAGTGGACTGGTTGTTAATTGCACAGCACTTTGCTTTCATTTGAAACTAAAATTTTATACCAATTAGTGAAACAAGCAAGAAAACTATAAACGCAAGTAAGTACTGACTTACTTACATAAAAAAAGAAAAAGTAAACACACATTATCTCAGATCATACATGATCAGAGATAAATAAACAACAATTTAAATTGTAGCCACAAAGTGGTTGCCTTCGTCTATAAATGAACATTTTTACTTATTTGCTGTTTTACTTCCTCGCCACCCTTATTTTGGTTTCTTACCGTTGGTGTTCGAGCATCTCTATGTATTATTTGCACTGTGCCTTCTTAGACAACTTTTCGAATAGCTTTGTCGCGTTCATCATCAGGGCAAACGTTGAGTAATAATTGTGTACAATAAACATTAACATCTCAACCTTAGAACAGAACACTGACCTAGTTTAATAAGAGTACATAAAAGAATACTTACGTCAAATTTACGAGAATTGCTTTTAATAAAATGATTGTAACCGACGTGATCGTAATTATCGTGATTCTTAGGATTCTAATTTAGCGACATTATATTATCTTCGTAATTTATATTGTACCATTAGCTTATTATCTCGTGCCATTGTATCTTATGTAAGATTTATAATATTTGTTGCATTTCATAGTGTTATCGACGTGATGGAACCACACGGGAATTTCCCGACTCCGCAGGAGCACAGTACCGTGTGGCAGACTTTCCTATCACTTCGATAACACATCCGACCCCGCGACAGCACTATACCGTGTTGCGGGCTTTCGACAATGCAACTAACCCCGTGGCAACGCAGTACCGTGCACGGACCCCTTATTTACATGTCTGCCTCAGCAGCGCCCCTGGTGTTGAAAACTTGTATCACTTTGTAATGCTATAAAAGCGAAAATTTCCGAAAATAAAACCAGTCGGGAGTCGGGTTTTTGGATCCAGTGCGAACTGACGTGTGGTTCTGTGTTGTTTGTGTTGCTCGTGGAAGGTCGGCAATACGGTACCGCGCCATTTCGGTGACCAACATTTTTCGTCCGGCTTGCCGGGCTGGCAACACGGTCTCGCGTCATTTCGGTGACCCAAAAATTTCATCCGGCTTGCGGGCCTCGCCCGTAAAAACTGCCTTTTTTAAGGCAAACAGAGTACAAAATTAATTGATCTCTTTTTGTTACAGACTGGCACCACCCACCATCAACCCCCGATCTAGCCCCCCACTGAAGGCTAGGTACAGGCAGTCGGCTCTGTATCGCCTCCTGCCTAACGCCGACGCCAGACAGTTCCGGAGAAGAACCAAAACCGGACACATTATTGTCACCTTTCCCCTCCCAGAAGCTGCAATGCCGCAGCCCGCATCCGAGCAGGAGCCCACGGCGGGGCCCTCATCTGCCCCCCACCGCCCCCCACCAGGCCCGGCCTCCACCTACAAGCCCCCATCGAGGCCCGCGGTGGCCATGGAAACCTTCCCTCCCCTACCACTAAGCGACGGCTGGCGCCACCCGACCAACCCGATCAAGCGGCCCCATTCACCAACTGCCGAGAACGCGACTGTCCGGTGTGACAACCGGTTCACCGGCCTACCTGAGGTGAGCGAGGGCGGCGGCGCGCCGCGCACAAAACGGGCCAATTTTAATAACACTTCTCCCTCCACAGGTGAACCCGCCAGGAGGAGCCGCGTGCCCCCAGTGGTGATGACCCTGGGCGCCAAGACACACCAGCAAGTCACCGAGACCATTAAGAAACACCTAGGAACCGGAGACTTCAACATCCGATATAACAGGGGCGGCACGGCAAACATCCTCGTGCGCTCCATGAATGACCACAGAGCCCTCACCAACGGCCTGCGAGAGGGAGCCACGAGCTTCCACACCTTTACGTCGGAAGCCGACAAGACCAAGAAGACGGTCATCAAGGGCCTGCCCGATGTGGAGATCGAACACATCATGGAAGACCTCGAGAGCCAGGGCTTCCCCGCCACCAAGGTCGTCAGGATGACGACAACATCCTCCGAGTACCCGCTCTTCCTGGCCCACTTCAACAAGGAAGTGGATATGGGGAGACTAAGGACCTCCGTCCTATACCTGTGCCACTGCAGGATCAGGCTGCAAAAGTACCGCAGCAAGCACCTGCAGCACGGCACCCAGTGCTACCGATGCCAGGGGTTCGGCCACGGGTCGAACAACTGCTCCCACACGGCACGCTGTGTCAAATGCCTGCTGGAGCACGCTTCATCCGAGTGCCCCAAGAAGACCAGGGACGAGCCCGCCGCGTGCTGCAACTGCGGAGGCCCACACCCGGCCAACTACCGAGAGTGCCCCAAGAGGGTACAGTACGTTTCTGCCCTCCAGCGCAGATCGACGACGCGCCACACCACGCCCCTGAACAGGGCAGCAGAGGCACGACCCCCACCACCCACCGTCAGAGCTGACGACCGGCGATCCTGGGCCAACGTCACCAGCGGCTCCACCCCGCCTCCTCCACCGGCCGAACCACGCCACCGACCCGAACCGGAACCGACCACCAACAGCGATGATGATGACATCATGGCTCTGCTGCACGGCCTCATCCGAGTGCGCAGCAGACTGGCTTCCTGCAAATCAAAAGCAGAGAAGCTGATTATCCTCATGGAGCTCCTCAACGACACCATCAATGGATAAGGACGCATCCGTGCTGAAAATACTCATGTGGAACGCACGCAGCATCCAGAACAAAACCGACGAGCTGCTAGACCTGACCAACAGTCTCGAGATCGACATCATTCTTCTCAGCGAAACTCAGCTCTCCGAAAAAACCAGACTCAGAGTGCCAGGCTACGACGTCTACAGAAACGACAGACCACTACCTGAGGACAGAAGGGCACGCGCAGCGGGCGGAACAGCCATCCTCACACGCCAAGGACTCCAGATAACGAGACTACCAACACCTGCTATGGAAAACATGGAAGCTACTGTCATCAGAGTCGAGATAAACCACCTACCGACTACAATCATCTCGGCATACTGCCCGTCGAACTCAGCGAATATCACGAGAGGCGACCTCAAAAAATTACTCGCGCTAGGTACAAGAGTACTCGTAGGAGGCGATCTAAACTCCAAACACCGACATTGGAATAACTTCAGATCCAATAAAAACGGAAATATTCTCTTTAAACACCTCGAGAATCACGACTACGTAGTGCTCGCACCGGACAAGCCGACCCTATACAACCCGAGGATGAAATACCCGAGCACTCTCGATATCGCGCTGGTGAAAAACATACCACACATATCTCCACTGATGACACTAGACAAACTATCATCCGACCATTTTCCGGTGAGCTTCACAATCGGCGGCAACATCACGAGAAAAACCAGAACTCAACTCGATCTCCGAAAAGCCGATTGGAAAAACTTCAAGGAGGGGATCAACGAGCAAATCTACCTAACATCTGAGACTCTCACTACGCCGGCGCGCATTGACGAAGCGGTCAACTCGCTGACGAAAAACATCCAAACAGCCCGCGATAAGTGCATCCCCGTGAAGAAAATCCAACCCTTCACCGTGAAGCTCACACCGTACATCAAACTTCTGATCACCGAAAAAAATAGACTTCGCCGAATCCACCAGAACACCCGCGAAACCTGCTTCAAAGTAGCCGTCAACGCTCTCGGCAGAGAAATCAAGGAAGAGATCGCGAAGTTGAAAAATACTCTGTGGTCAGAAAAAATCACGTCTCTCACTACCCAGGACAACTCACTCTGGAAAATGGCAAAGGCCCTGCGCTATCAAGATAACAGCATTCCGCCCCTCAAACAGATCAACTCCTCGAACCTGGCACTCTCGGACGAAGAAAAATCCAACACCTTGGCCGACGGATTCGAGAAAGCTTACGCTACAACGGACGGCATGAGCGACCCGGCAGTAACCAGCATGGTAGACAGCACACTAGCAGAGCTACATTTGCTTCCCCAAACCGACGTGGACGACATCAGGCTCGCTTCACCGAAAGAAGTGGCCCACATCATCAGGTACCTCAAACCAAACAAGGCACCGGGGGAAGACCAAATCACCAACACGCTCCTCAAACACCTTCCGCAGAGAGCTATCATCTACCTGACGAAGATCTTCAACGCCTGCCTACTGCTGGGCCATTTTCCCGCCTCATGGAAAAACGCCTGCGTCCTACCTTTCCACAAAGCGAAAAAAGATCGATCGAATCCGACTTCATACCGCCCCATCAGCTTGCTGCCTACGCTCAGCAAGGTACTCGAGCAAGTCATCCTCAACCGGTACCTCCCCCACCACGTCAACAACAAGACTCTACCTGACGAACAGTTCGGTTTCAGAAAGAAACATTCGACAGTCCACCAGCTCACGCGCGTCACGGAGCACATTTCGAGAGCTTTCAACGTGAACCAATACACCACAATGGCTCTACTAGACCTCGAAAAAGCTTTCGACACAGTATGGATGGACGGGCTGATTCACAAATTGTACATCACGAAAACACCTACGTACATCATCCGAATAATTCAAGCCTATCTGAAGAACCGAACCTTCAACGTCAAAGTGAGGGAGACCACATCAACATCACGAGAAGTACCCAAGGGCGTGCCGCAAGGAAGTCTACTCGGGCCCCATCTCTTCAATCTCTACACCTACGATGTTCCCCCTCTCAACCGGTGCAAGAAAGCCACGTACGCCGATGACATGGGCCTGTACGCGTCATCAGTATCGCCCAGACTGGCCGTGAAATACCTACAAGAGGGTCTCAACACCATCGGAGACTACTACAAAAAATGGCGCCTCAAACTCAACGAGGCCAAAACCGAAGCCATCACCTTCACACGTAGGCTGAAAAACAAGACACCGAACGAGAAAATCACCATGAGCGGAACTCAACTAGAGTGGAAACCCGAAGTGAAATACCTAGGCCTCACCATGGACAGCCGCCTAAACTGGAAAAGCCACATCGAAAACGCCAGAAACAAAGCGCAGCAAGCTATAGGAGCAATCAGCCCCATCTTCAATGGGAGAAGCCCACTAGCTGAGAAGAAAAAACTCTTACTATACCAGAGTCAAATCCGCCCAGTTCTAACTTATTCCATTCCAGTGTGGAGTAACATATCCAAATCTACATACAAGAAAATTCAAACTCTTCAGAAAAAATGTATAAAGATTACGTACAATACACCTATGTACACAAACCTCAAGATCCTACACGAACAACAGGAAATTCCCACACTCGAAGAATACTCTCACCAACTGACGACGAGATTTTACAACACCCTAAATCCCGAAAATCCACTTGTGAAAGAGCTGGGCGCATACAATTCACCTGACGATCTCCCGTTCCGCTACAAGCACAGGATGCCGAAACACATTATTCTGGAGCTCTACGAGGACTCCGACACCGAAGACGACACGGACTCCGACGCGCCCCCCGATCCCGACGCGCCCCCCGGCCCCGACCCACGCGCGGGCACCACCGATATGGGCACCACCGTCATCAATACGGACACCCCCAGCGCGGGTATCCACGCGGTTACCCTCCACGCGGTTACCCTCCACCCGCTTACCCTCCACACGGATCACACGGATACCCGCGTTCGGCCACCCCCGGCTTGGGTCCGGAGCAATTCCGCACATCCGGACTAGAAGACGAGGACTCACCAAAGAAGAAGAAGACTAACACGGGAAAAAATGAAATAGATGAAATACAATGAAATGTAAAGTATTGAAATACCTGAAATGTAAAGTATTGAAATACCTGAAATGTAAAGTATTGAAATAATGAAATATTTAACTTCAGTAAAATTAAAAGTAAACAACAGTAAATAGTTCAGAACTAAATGTTTGTCTTTCCCAGTTTTGTTTAGGGTTTTTTATCCAGTTAAGATCTTTTCCCTAAAAAGTCATGAAATGTAATTAATAAATTCAGTCAATTTAAATAAAACCATCAGATGGTACTAGTAATAAGGCCAAAGTGGCCGGAGTACTAGTTAGCCAGAACACATGAGGGGTATTTGTATAAGCCCCAGCTAGTTAGAGGATTACGAAAGAATCCGTAAAATCAAAAAAAAAAAAATTGCAGACTGGCACCACCCACCATCAACCCCCGATCGAGCCCCCCACTGAAGGCTAGGTACAGGCAGTCGGCTCTGTATCGCCTCCTGCCTAACGCCGACGCCAGACAGTTCCGGAGACGAACTAAAACCGGACATATTATTGTCACCTTTCCCCTCCCAGAAGCTGTAATGCCGCAGCCCGCATCCGAGCAGGAGCCCATGGCGGGGCCTTCATCAGCTCCCCACCGTCCCCCACCAGGCCCGGCTTCGAACTACAAACCACCATCGAGGCCGGCGGTGGCGATGGAAACATTCCCCCCCCTACCATCAAGCGACGGCTGGCGCCACCCCACCAACCCAATCAAGCGGCCCCACTCACCAACGGCCGAGAACACGACGGTCCGGTGTGACAACTGGTTCACCGGCCTACCGGAGGTAAGCGAGGGCGGCGGCGCGCCGCGCACAAAACGCGCCAACATTAATGCTACCTTTCCTCCCACAGGAGTAGCTGCCAGGAGGAGCCGCGTGCCCCCAGTGGTGATGACCCTGGGCGCCAAGACCCACCAGCAGATAACGGAGACTATCAAGACGCACCTCGGACCCGGAAACGACTTCAACATCCGATACAACAGGGGCGGCACGGCCAACATCCTCGTGCGCTCCATGAACGACCACAGAGCCCTCACCAACGGCCTACGAGCGGAAGCCACGAGCTTCCACACATTCACCTCAGAAGCCGAGAAGACCAAGAAGACGGTCATCAAGGGCCTGCCCGATGTGGACATCGGCCACATCACGGAAGACCTCGAGAGCCAGGGCTTCCCCGCCACCAAGGTCGTGAGGATGACGACCACATCCGCCGAATACCCGCTCTATCTGGCCCACTTCAATAAGGAAGTGGACATGGGGCGGCTGAGGGCTTCCGTCCTATACCTGTGCCACTGCAGGATCAGGCTGCAAAAGTACCGCAGCAAGCACCTGCAGCACGGCACCCAGTGCTACCGATGCCAGGGGTTCGGCCACGGCTCGAGCAACTGCTCCCACACGGCACGCTGTGTCAAATGCCTGCTGGAGCACGCTTCATCCGAGTGCCCCAAGAAGACCAGGGACGAGCCCGCCGCGTGCTGCAACTGCGGAGGCCCACACCCGGCCAACTACCGAGAGTGCCCCAAGAGGGTACAGTACGTCGCGGCCCTCCAGCGCAGATCGACGACGCGCCACACCACTCCTCTGACCAGGGCAACAGAGGCACGACCCCCACCACCTACCGTCAGAGCTGATGACCGGCGATCCTGGGCTAACGTCACCAGCGGCTCCACCCCGCCTCCTCCACCGGCCGAACCACGCCACCGACCCGAACCGGAACCGACCACCAACAGCGATGATGATGACATCATGGCTCTGCTGCACGGCCTCATCCGAGTGCGCAGCAGACTGGCTTCCTGCAAATCAAAAGCAGAGAAGCTGATTATCCTCATGGAGCTCCTCAACGACACCATCAATGGATAAGGACGCATCCGTGCTGAAGATACTCATGTGGAACGCACGCAGCATCCAGAACAAAACCGACGAGCTGCTAGACCTGACCAACAGTCTCAAGATCGACATCATTCTTCTCAGCGAAACTCATCTCTCCGAAAAAAGGCTACGCCAGGCTACGACGTCTACAGGAACGACAGACCACTACCTGAGGATAGAAGGGCACGCGCAGCGGGCGGAACAGCCATCCTCACACGCCAAGGACTCCAGATAACGAGATTACCAACACCTGCTATGGAAAACATGGAAGCTACTGTCATCAGAGTCGAGATAAACCACCTACCGACTACAATCATCTCGGCATACTGCCCGTCGAACTCAGCGAATATCACGAGAGGCGACCTCAACAAATTACTCACGCTAGGTACAAGAGTACTCGTAGGAGGTGATTTAAACTCCAAACACCGACATTGGAATAACTTCAGATCCAATAAAAACGGAAATATTCTCTTCTAACACCTCGAGAATCACGACTACGTAGTGCTCGCACCGGACAAGCCGACCCTATACAACCCGAGAATGAAATACCCGAGCACTCTCGATATCGCGCTGGTGAAAAACATACCATCCACATCTCCACTGATGACACTAGACAAACTATCATCCGACCATTTTCCGGTGAGCTTCACAATCGGCGGCAATATCACGAGAAAAACCAGAACTCAACTCGATCTCCAAAAAGCCGACTGGAAAAACTTCAAGGAGGGGATCAACGAGCAAATCTACCTAACATCTGAGACTCTCACTACGCCGGCGCGCATTGACGAAGCGGTCAACTCGCTGACGAAAAGTATCCAAACAGCCCGCGATAAGTGCATCCCCGTGAAGAAAATCCAACCCTTCACCGTGAAGCTCACACCGTACATCAAACTTCTGATCACCGAAAAAAATAGACTTCGCCGAATCCACCAGAACACCTGAGAAACCTGCTTCAAAGTAGCCGTCAACGCTCTCGGCAGAGAAATCAAGGAAGAGATCGCGAAGTTGAAAAATACTCTGTGGTCAGAAAAAATCACGTCTCTCACTACCCAGGACAACTCACTCTGGAAAATGGCAAAGGCCCTGCGCTATCAAGACAACAGCATCCCGCCCCTCCAACAAATCAATTCCTCGAACCTGGCACTCTCAGACGAAGAAAAATCCAACACCTTGGCCGACGGATTCGAAAAAGCTTACGCCACAACGGACGGAATGAGCGACCCGGTAGTAACCAGCATGGTAGATAGCACACTAGCAGAGCTAATTCTACTCCCCCAAACAGACGTGGAGGACATCAGACTCGCCTCGCCAAAAGAAGTGGCCCACATCATAAGGTATCTCAAACCAAACAAGGCACCGGGGGAAGACCAAATAACCAACGTGCTCCTCAAACATCTTCCACAGAGAGCAACTATCTACCTAACGAAGATTTTCAACGCCTGCCTACTACTGGGTCATTTTCCCGCCTCTTGGAAAAACGCTTGCGTACTACCATTCCACAAAGCGAAAAAAGATCGATCGAATCCGACTTCATACCGCCCCATCAGCTTGCTGCCCACGCTCAGCAAGGTACTCGAGCAAGTCATCCTCAACCGGTATCTCCCCCACCACGTCAACAACAAGACTCTACCTGATGAACAGTTCGGTTTCAGAAAGAAACATTCGACAGTCCACCAGCTCACGCGCGTCACGGAACACATTTCGAGAGCTTTCAACGTGAACCAATACACCACCATGGCTCTACTAGACCTCGAAAAAGCTTTCGACACAGTATGGATGGACGGGCTGATTCACACATTGTACATCACGAAAACACCTACGTACATCATCCGAATAATTCAAGCCTATCTGAAGAACCGAACCTTCAACGTCAAAGTGAGGGAGACCACATCAACATCACGAGAAGTACCCAAGGGCGTGCCGCAAGGAAGTCTACTCGGGCCCCATCTCTTCAATCTATACACCTACGATGTTCCCCCTCTCAACCGGTGCAAGAAAGCTACGTACGCCGATGACATGGGCCTATACGCGTCATCCTTAGCGCCCAGATTGGCCGTGAAATACCTACAAGAGGGTCTCAACACCATCGGAGACTACTACAAAAAATGGCGCCTCAAACTCAACGAGGCCAAAACCGAAGCCATCACCTTCACACGTAGGCTGAAAAACAAGACACCGAACGAGAAAATCACCATGAGCGGAACTCAACTAGATTGGAAACCCGAAGTGAAATACCTAGGCCTCACCATGGACAGCCGCCTAAACTGGAAAAGCCACATCGAAAACGCCAGAAACAAAGCACAGCAAGCTATAGGAGCAATCAGCCCCATCTTCAATCGGAGAAGCCCACTAGCTGAGAAGAAAAAACTCCTACTATACCAGAGTCAAATCCGCCCAGTTCTAACTTATTCCATTCCAGTGTGGAGTAACATATCCAAATCTACATACAAGAAAATTCAAACACTTCAGAACAAATGTATAAAGATTACGTACAATACACCTATGTACACAAACCTCAAGATCCTACAAGAACAACAGGAAATTCCCACACTCGAAGAATACTCTCACAAACTGACGACGAGATTTTACAACACCCTAAATCCTGAAAATCCACTTGTGAAAGAGCTGGGCGCATACAATTCACCTGACGATCTCCCGTTCCGCTACAAGCACAGGATGCCGAAACACATTATTCTGGAGCTCTACGAGGACTCCGACACCGAAGACGACACGGACTCCGACGCGCCCCCCGATCCCGACGCGCCCCCCGGCCCCGACCCACGCGCGGGCACCACCGATATGGGCACCACCGTCATCAATACGGACACCCCCAGCGCGGGTATCCACGCGGTTACCCTCCACGCGGTTACCCTCCACCCGCTTACCCTCCACACGGATACCCGCGTTCGGCCACCCCCGGCTTGGGTCCGGCGCAATTCAGCACTCCCGGACTAGCAAAATAGAAGACGAAGACTCACCAAAAAAGAAGAGGACTAACACCGGAAAAAAATGAAATAGATGAAATACAATGAAATGTAAAGTATTGAAGTACCTGAAATGTAAAGTATTGAAATAATGAAATATTTAACTTCAGTAAAATTAAAAGTAAACAACAGTAAATAGTTCAGAACTAAATGTTTGTCTTTCCCAGTTTTGTTTAGGGTTTTTTATCCAGTTAAGATCTTTTCCCTAAAAGTCATGAAATGTAATT
This sequence comes from Halesus radiatus, assembly GCA_022606495.2. Classification (NCBI taxonomy): domain Eukaryota; kingdom Metazoa; phylum Arthropoda; class Insecta; order Trichoptera; family Limnephilidae; genus Halesus; species Halesus radiatus. The sequence continues at coordinate 25,882 of JAHDVE020011250.1, read as the reverse complement.
AATAAATTCAGTCAATTTAAATAAAACCATCAGATGGTAATAGTAATAAGGCCAAAGTGGCCGGAGTACTAGTTAGCCAGAACACATGAGGGGTATTTGTATAAGCCCCAGCTAGTTAGAGGATTACGAAAGAATCCGTAAAATCAAAAAAAAAAAAATCAATAAACCAGTCACACTCGGACGAGCAATCGTGACTCGTACCCAGTCACATCTTGTAACCAAAGAAAGTCTTTCATTTCTCCTGCCTCCCACCTGAAGGATTCCTGAACCTGCCTCAAGGATAGTCGGCCCCGTACCCCCAGAAGCATAGAAAGTGACTTGACCAGCACCCTACATGTTTACAGTCTTGTAACGACAATGGTCGCTTACAATGATCGTACTGTATAAAATATAATGTGACACGTTTTTTATTTTAGCATAAATTTTCAAAACCTCAACATGAATTGCTTTTAATAAAATGATCGTACTGTATAAAATATAATGTGACACGTTTTTTATTTTAGCATAAATTTTCAAAACCTCAACATTAAAATATCTTCGATATGTTGGTACCATAAAAGTATATTTGTATAAAGCAGTGGTTCCAAAACATTTTCGATTTGCGGCGACTTTGCTTAATTCATCTTTTACGAAAGCTCCTTGTGTCAATTTTAAAAATTGTGCTTTTGCGAAATAGCGAAAGTCAATTATTATTTTGCACGGTCATTTGCATCGCCGCCCGGTGGCAGGGCGCGCCCCTACACCCTAGATGGAGAATTTCCCTTAAGTCACTGTAGTGCAAGTGCTAAATATGTTCACCAGTTTATTTTTATTTTATTTTTTGATATTCTATTTCCACCTCGCGTAATTTATTTAGATGTATTATTTTATATGGCAGAAAGATTGTTGAACTCACCGCTTTGTTCGGCTGAAATAAACACATTATTATTATTACTAGGTTTTAAAAAAAGGTAATTTTAAATCAGAATAAGTTTAATTTCATACACACGTCTTATTCCTCTTGTCTTACTCGGGTCGCACGACAAGGTGCCTCCAGGTGTCCCTTTACTTTAATGTAAAACGAACGTGATAGGCGCTCACAGATGGCGCAAATTTAAATATTTTATTTTTAAAAAATGCACGTAATGCTTTTAAATATTGAAAAGAATTGTTTATTGGCGGGTGTAGACACGGAAAATGAAATGGAATAAATTGTTATTTTGGTTTAAAGGTCAAATCCCCAAAGAAACTTATAAAAGTACGATATATTATTGTAACACTAACATTTTCAATGTTTTTATAAGTATCTTGAAGGACTTGACTTTTAAACTTACAACAACAATTTATTCCATTTCATTTTCCGTATGCACACCCGCCAACAAACAATCATCTTAATATTTAAAAGCATTGCGTGCTAAAAGTGTTTTTAGTTTTTATTATTATTATAAATTAGCGCCATCTTTGAGCGCGTATCACGTTTCATTTACCTTTGCGTTAAATTAAATTAAATTGGGCTGAATCAACCAACTAATTTTTTTTTTTTTTTTTTTAATATATTTATTTCTTGCTAAAGCAATCCCGATGAGTTTCAAAACTCATTTTAGGACGGGAGGAATTTACAATACATAAGTAGAAGATAGTACATACAATTTTACATTGACAGCAAAATATCAAAAATACAAGTTTCACATACAAACAGAAATAATTTTATAAGGCCAAGTTAAATAGAACAACACACAAGAGAAAACATATAAGGGAATAACAAAATATACAAATATGGATTTACTGATTTTCATTTTTAACTATCCTTAAAAAGTATTCCTTTATACCATCATTTTGGGATTTTTTATTTTTCTGGATGGTTTTGTACATATCTGGAAGCGAATTATAAAGTGTGTAGGCAATGTAGTTTAAAGATTTTATTCCATATTTTGTAGTGTGTGTTTGAGAAATGCGGATTTTATTGTTATTTCGAGTATTGTGGTTGTGGATGTCTTGATTGTAAAGTGGCTTGACGTTAGTGTGAGTTGATTGTTGAGTAATTTGTAGGATGGTGCTGGTGATTTCATACTTAGGAAGGATCGTGATTGGAAGGATACTGGAAACTGAGTAGATGTCCCTGACATGAGTGTCCCATGGAAGTCCAAAAACATTTCTGAGGGCTCGGTTTTGAACCACCTGCAGATCAGCAATCAATTTCTTCGAGGCAAAGCCCCAGATACAGCAGAGATAGGAAATGTGTGAATGTACCATGGCGTAATATACTGCAGTTAGTAACGGAATGGGTAGTAATCCTGAAGTCTATATAGCACACCAGTTATGGGGGTAATTTTCTCCTTTACATGATTTATGTGGAGATCCCACGAGAGTTGAGAATCTACTATAAGGCTCAAATATTTTGTTGTCGTTTTCTTTTCGAGGCAGTTGTCACCAATTTTGATATCGAGGCTGGAATTTTTCTTGTTGCCGAATAGTAAATAATGCGTTTTTTTTACGTTATGGGTCAGTTTATTTATTCTCAACCAGGTTGTGAGATGGGAAACATCGGCATTCATTTCCATTTCGAGTTCCGCTAGGTTTTTTTTGTTATAAAAAATTACAGTATCGTCCGCATAAAGTTGAAGAGTTCCTTTAATGCCCCACTTTGTTATGTCATTACCATATATTAGAAATAGCAACGGTCCAAGAATTGATCCCTGTGGCACTCCACATGTTATTTCACCCAATTCACTCATTTCTCCACCCAGTTCTACTGCCGAAAAGCGATTTGATATGTAAGATCTGAAAAGTTCCAGAGGAGTACCAACAATACCCAAATGTTTCAGTTTTTCGATCAATACGTTATGGTCCACCGTATCAAACGCCTTCTTTAGATCAATAAATATTGCCGCTGTAAAATCTCCATGGTCAATATGTTTCTGCAGATTTGATATGAAATCGAAAGCTGCACATTTAGTGTTAGATCGTCGTCTGAAACCGTATTGTTTTGAGGTGAGAATTTTGTTTTGTTCGAGATATTTCAATAGTCTTTCTTTGATGACACATTCAAAAATTTTGGAGATAGCTGGAAGTATAGAGATTGGACGATAATTTTGGACATTTTTTTTACATTCGTCTTTATGTATAGGAATAATTTTTGCAACTTTTAGTTTGTCTGGAAAGATACCTTTTGACAGAGAGAGATTTATTAAGAATACGAGGTCATCCACCAGTTCCTCCTTGCAGTTTTTGAGAAGGAGAGAGGTTATACCATCGGAACCAGCTGCCGCTTTAGATTTGAGGTTGGATATGATCCGTAAGATTTCTGTGTTATTTGTCCTGATCATGTTAAAAGATTGTTTTGCTTGAGGTGCCGTGTAGATGGTATTTAAATCAGTTTTTGAAGTTTTTATGACTGATGCCAGACTCTCCCCAACTGAGAGAAAATATGTGTTGAATGCGGTTGCAATCTCCTTTGGTTCTTTTACTTCTTCGTCATTTATGACTAGCAATTTACAAGCTATTGTTGGGTTTCGGGAGCTATTTGATATAATGGAGTTAATTGTTTTCCATGTTCGTTGTGGCTTATTCATGTTTTCATTAAGCAAATTCGTATAATACTTAGTTTTAATATATCTTCTATAGTTGGTGACAGTATTACGAGCTTTATTTTTTCTGTTGTCAAAGGAATACTTCCTTGATTTCGTTTCCAAAGTTTAAATATGCTATTTCGTTTTTTAATCAGCCTATCAAGTTCTGCATCAAACCATGGAGTATTGTTAGGTCTTTTGTCTCCTATATTAGTTTTTAGTTTTGTTTTACACGAATTCATAACATTTTGGAGATAGTCAGCGAAGTTATTATAATTTTTGTTTACATCGTCAGACGAATGGGTAAATTTACAAGTTTTAAGTGTGTTATTTAATTTTTGATAATTTATTTTGTAAGCATTTGATAGGTTTCTTGCGGATCTGTTATTGGGGAGGTTTTTTAGGGAATTTTCATAATCCAATATAAGTATATTATGGTCACTAAGGGGATCATCAATATTTGAGATTTTTCCGGAACTATTTGTCCTATTTGTAATAATGTGGTCTATTAGCGAGCTGGTGTTGTTAGTTACTCTTGTGGGAAATATTGTGTTACATACATAAAAGTTATACGATTTCAAGGTGTGAATATATTTCCGTGCAATATCAGTGTCTTTTGAAATATCGATATTGAAATCTCCAATAAGTAATGTGTCTTGTTTGTTTTTATTTAATATTATTTCTAAAGAGTCAAAGAAGTCTATTATATTTGAGTTCGGCTTACGGTAAAAAACATACAGATTTAGAGGTTTAATATTTTTTGCCGTAATCCTAATTCCTAGAAAGGTATTTTCACTGCCGCATTCTTCGATTTTTTATTGTCGAGTGTATTATGCATGTAAATGGCGACTCCTCCTCCTCTGTCCATCTCACGGGAAGCAAAATTTCCAGAGTAGTCGGCAATATTGAAAAAAGAAAAAAATTACGTTACAATAATTATTAGTGAGATGGATCACCCCGTTGACACCCTCACATAATGTCAAATCGTGGGAAAATTAGATTATAGAATATATAATATATTCCAGAGTGGAAGATACTTTCAGTATCGCCCTGGTCAAAGACCAGCATTCAGAATTGAAATGTTGCTTGAAATGGCTTTTAGCCGTGTTTGGTGACCAGATCTGAATAGCCGGGTATTTCCCCACCTTCCCCTTCCCTTCCATAATACCTTCAGCCTCACAACATTCCCCAATTGGGAATGCCATAGTCTCACTGGCTCCGGACGGTTGGGAGCAGTTGGGACTCTTGTGCGGTATTCATATAAAAAAATGTAGACGTAATAGAAAATAAATAAAATTATGAAAAAAAAAAAATTGCGTTGCACGCTTTGGGAACCACTACTGTAAAGCATGAACACTGACTGGAGGCAAATGTCACGTGATACCCATTTCGGCACCAGCTTAGTCACTGCCGTTCACGTTAAAACCAAAATAGGAGGAGCTGGGGGGCGAGCCAAGCGTACCGTCAATTTAAGTAAAACAGCAACCAAGTAAAAAGGTTCAGCTTGTTTTTATAAAACCGGATATTTTGTTAGGCTATTTAGTTCGACCCTTTTTATAAATATTTTGTAATTTGATTACCGCAGTCAAAATCAAGCGAGACAAACGTGGACGGCAGTGAACAAAAGCTGGTGACAAAATGAGTGTCACGTGACTTTTGCCTCGAGCAGTCGAATTCGTAATTAGGGCAAGTCTATTAATTCTGACGTCAGTGTTTGCATACGATTCGAAAATTTTATAAATTAATAAAAGCTTCAAAATATTTTACAAAGATTTGAGATCATCTTGCCATTTTTAATTTTATAATTTTTGGTCGTAAAATTTTACCCCATAAATCTCAACGTATTCACAGTCTCAGAAATCTTCTGTAGATTTGTAAAAAGATGACAATAAAACAATTTTATTTTCTAACGTAGTAAAGTGCCCTTGAAGTGGTATTTCACAAACACGGCGCTATAAAAATTAACGAAGCATCATTAGTATTATTATTATTATCAACATGTCACAACAACAATTCTGAATTCGTGAAGCAACCTTACAACATAGAGTGTAGCAAATTTAGAAACACAACTAGAATGCAGGATGCCATTCTGTGCAACTTCAAACTAGTAAATAAATTATTTAATTATGCCTTGGCCCCACCCGCGGCCGAGCGGCGCCCGTGTTCAAACATTGTGACGTCACAAAACGTGTTCGACGACGATCTCAATTGTCAAAAAAGCTTAAGCGCCACGAACCGCTTCCAGTGTGGCTTTGTTCGAATTTACAACCATGAAAAATACACTAATTCTCCACTTTGTAGAGAGGCGTCTTCGTCAAATTTTGAACAAAACCTTTATGAATCCACTGCCTGAAATGCATTGCGTAATGTATTAACCAGTTTGTGTTAAAATTGCGCTTGTATGACAAAGGTGAGCGTATATTCGTTCGTGTTCGTAAGGCTCTTTAGACCTTTTGGTATTGGGTGGAGATGAGTTTTGTACGGCCATCAGCTGGGAGAGTACACAAACACAAATTCACAAATCAGTAGGCAATCGGCCGCTTCGTGAAACGGTTGTGTCGATCCGAGGTACCTCGGCAGTTTCCGCCGTATCTGTCATCTGTCAAGTGTAAACAGTTTCACAATCTTTGCCTAACGAAATACAAATTTGACTTTAGGCCAAGTGATATTATTTGTAAAATGTTGGCTTTATTTCTGTATACAAACAAATCAGCCCGTGTTAGAGATTAGGATGGTGCTGACGGCCTGTTAGACACAAAACAGTGAGTATTGTTATGTATTTCCTTTGTTTACTGGATGAAAGTGAGAGTTTTTTTTATTTTCTAGGTCACTCGCTGCAACTTAATTTTAAATCAACAGGTTTTTTAACATGTATCTATCAGATGAGAGTAAAATTGCACAATTCCGCTTCAATTTTTTTCTGTTTCTTCAAACCCAAACTAATAATCCAATAACACATATAACATATAATATAGTATTTTAATTACATATAAAATAGGTTATCAGGTTCTTGTTTTGGTTTACAGAAAAAAATGATAAAACTAACCTAAAAATTCCATACAAAAACTTCAAACTTTACTAAGCTTTAAACGAATTTATACGCTTTATTTTCCAATTTCGCGTATTACAATATTTTTTCTAATTTTTATTAATCTGAAACGAAGTTTTTCTTTAAAAAACCTATGCGTATTAACAGTGATGCGGATTTATTGAATTTTGCACCTATTTTATATAAAATACAATATATTAATTAGACATTAAATAGGTTTTTAGGTTCTTAGTTTTTTTTTTACGTAAATAATAAAAATAAACCTAACCTAAAAGCCATAAAAAAAACTTTAATTAATTTAAAGGATTACGATCGTGATTTTGCTTCTCCGGTGATTGAAATAGTTGTTCCTCGTTGTATTAAACTAATACAAAATGTTTTTCATTAATATTGTGGGTATTCAGAAATATGTGCTTATTTGCATATTAAGTTTTTTTTTTAACTAGATGGCGTTTTAGTAGAAGAAAGTGAATTAGTTTTATTTATAGAATTCTGGTAGACGATTACGGCCGGACAAAAACTTTTAGGGTCATAGGGTAAGGGTTGTCACCCTATTGCACGACCACTTTACTCGTATTATAGAGAACAGAGAATATAACGATGACATAATAATGATGGATAGGGTCGGCATTTCAGTATACCCAGGTCAGGAATGTCATCAGTCGGCTTATCTTGTCAGGGTTCCTATCATAGAGCGCAACTGAAGCAACCGAAATATTGAATTTTTTGTCTAATTATTTTAATTTATTTATCGCATTACGTAGATATGTTTGGTAAATATAAGCTCCTCATTTTTAGGTAAGTTTTTTTTTAACCCAAACTAGTAACCTAAAAACCTGTGTTATATATAATACAGTATATTAGTTACAAATAAAATGGGTTTTAGGTTCTTAGTTTGGGTTTAAAAATAAAATTAAAAACTCTCCTAAAATTCTTGCAAAACTTGTAACTTTACCAATATTTTGCTTCTGCGGTGACAGAAATAATTGTCCATCATTGTAATTAAACTGATATAAAGTTTGTGTGTGTGTTTTTTAAGGCTTATTTGCATATTTAACATATATTTATGTATCATATAATATAATAGAAAGTACGTAATATTGTATAATATTTAAACAACTGAAAATAATTCAAATGTGTACAAGTGCTATTATGTCTTGTCAAGTCGATATTAGTTCCCAGCTAGGTCCCAGTCTGTTGTAAGGAACCAAACGCTCCAGTTACGCGTGGCGAATTATTCTGTATGAATAAATTTAAGTGACATTAAATAATTTTTCAGACTCCCCACTAGCCAAGTCAATTAATTAACCATTTGGTTATTATTGGACTGATGTATGATGTTTTGCAGGATTTAATGTTTATTTCTGGGGGGATTTTATTATGTTTTTTGTCCCAGATATGTATATATATATATATGGTACTCGTATGTCTTTTCATATTTCTTATTTAGTAATTATTCAGAATTCCGAATTTGCCATGATAAAATATTTAACATTTTTCGTTCTGTTTTACAAAATAAGAATGATATCGCTACAAACTATTGTCCGTCTATTTTAAACCAGTCGCCCAAAATTATAAGCTTTTTGTACATGATCTTTAATACTTCCGAATGATAAAAACCGACAGCATTTATTGGTTTGGCCTTGGAGACAGAAAAAATTCCCGTGCAGCGCGTTATTTGTGCGTTCTATGATAAACGTACTAAAAGTTACCGTTTTAGTAGTTCAGCGATACCACCGATTGCAAAGTTAAGCATGTGAAGCTGTATATATGTACCCCCACCAAAATGGATAATTTGCCCCCGGCTAAAAAGTTTGTGCATCACTCCACTATGACCGAGGGTGGGGCTCAATAGGCTGCAGTATTTTCGATTGTGAATGCATAACTTTAAATATTTTGGCGGCATTGAAAAAGGCCGTTTTCTTATTATCTTTCGTTGATAGTTGTGGCTTAGATTGACATAAAAGTAAAAATTAAATATATTCAAATCAATTTAAACTTTAAAAAAAAGAAAATATCATCACTTGCGTCATTATAAAAAGTTCTCGAGCCATAGGCATAGCTTTTCAGTTTTTATGGACTGCACGCCATTGCTTTATACTGGACTACTACAATACAATATTTAACTTCTTCGGTAAATTTAATATTTAATTTTTAATAAAATGAATAAGAAAGGTTTTGTATGCATAAACCAGCTATATTATTATTCTTCTCGCCTTTGATCGAATATATATTTATTTATTTATTTGTTAGAAACAAACAGCTTTTAGTACAAATTTATATACAAAGGAAGTTTAACAAAGGGTAAGCTAACAAAGTTTCTTGTGCTAGCAGTGGTTAAATACAGATGTTTTATTTGTGAAGCTAAAAATATTGTGTCAGACGTGTGGCATACAGGCAAACTGTAGGGGCGGATTTTTGCACAATATACACTAATTCTAATTTAATTACACTAACACTAATCTGTTTTTCGCCTTCTATTTGCACATCTGTTGCCATGTGCCAGTTGCGTCGCGAAAGTTTATCCGACAACACCTGTCTCCCTCGCACCGCGTTGCCTCGCTCTGTCATTTTATTTTGCCATTCTAGCAGCGACGGGACACTCCCCGCCACCTGGACAATATACCTTCATGAGTTTGCACAAAACGTTTCTTTGGCTAGGGGGGTCCGGACCAGTTACGAAACTCGAATATATGTTGCCTTCAATATTATTAATTAAAAATATTATTCTCGAAACTATCTCAAACATCGCGAAAGAGGTGAAGACGTCCGACACAAAGATAAAGAAAAAACAGAATAAGAAGGAAGGGGGGGAAAGGAAGCGGAAGATAGTATCGGTACAGGAAATGCTGTCGAAATCGAATCATCGAATAAAATCATGGCTTTAGTCGTTTCGTGTGTTATAAATGAATTTAAGAGAACATTCAAGAACCCCATTTGACTCACCAACCCTCAACTATTTATCATTTTTCAAACGTATATTTTTATTCAATTTATAGATTTTTTTTATAACTTTACAGATTTTATAATCTAATTCGTTATAATTGTACCGTTTATGTAGTGTATAGGACAAAAAAAAGTTAAACAAAAAAAATTACCTACCTCTCTCCACAAATGAGTTCATAAATAAAATTGTGTGGTTCGTTTGATTATGATGTCGTCCTCGAGAGTGAGATTCTGGTGCAAAGAAATATACTTGAATCGGAATTGCACTGTTAAATATGTTACCGTTTAATCTCTATATACAAAAATGAATGTTTGTCTGTCCTCGATTGTCCGGTTACGCTGAAAATAGCACAGTTTGTTCTTATTGGTGCCGGGAAGGTTTCGAGAGTAGTTTGAATGAAATGCAATATGTAAAACTGTTGCTATAACTTTTTAAAATTAGTATGAAAAACAATTTGAATTTTAATTTGTTTCTTTGTTTAGAGATAGTAATAGTCGTCACAAAGCATTACTTTCGCTGTCAAATCAATTATGGCACCCAAACGACAGGCAAGAATTCACAACTTCATAACTTTATTCCAAAAAAATAAAATAATCCTGAGCAAGGCCGGGTACATATCAGCTAGTATAATTTTTTTGAATAATTGATTTCCGGCAACCCGCTGAATGACAGCACTGCACTTTTAAATAAAACGCAACAACAAAAACATAATTATTTTATCAAAAACAATAACGTTGTTTCAACATTTTCGCGGCCTGTTCAAATTTTATCGGTCGTTTAAATATACGAGTATATGACTTTCAAGTCCAAGGTTTTCATTGTTCATGACATTTATTGATATTTTTGCAAAGACAATACAATTTATTACCTTGTGTGTGTTATTTTCCTTATTATGTTCGAGTAGGTAGCCCAAAAAATAAAAATAAATAGTAAAAAAAACCGAAGATACCAGTTCACAATGGAGTGCTGATACCAACCCAGATATATATGGCAGTGAGGCATGGAACTGGCAGAAAAATGATGAAAGTAGACTGAATGCTGTAGAAATGAGATCCCCGAGGCGTATGTGTGGTAAAAATCTATGTATGATTGTGAAAAGTGTTGATGCAAGGCTGATGTGAGCTTAATGAGTAAGATTAAGAATGGGACGCTTGGATGGTTTGGACATGTAGAACGGATGATCGAATAAAGGAGTGTAAGGGGAATATATATATATATATATTTTTTTTATGGGGGTACCGCACGAGAGTCGCAACTACTCCCAACCATCTAGAGCCGGTGAGATTGGCATCCCCAATTGGGGTATGTTGTGAGATATAGGAATAATATGTAAGGTATATAAATAATATAAGGATAGGATAATAAGCAATATAGGAATAATATGTAAGGTATATAAATAATATAAGAATAGGATAATAAGCAATATAGGAATAATATGTAAGGTATATAAATAATATAAGGATAGGATAATAAGCAATATAGGAATAATATGTAAGGTATATAAATAATATAAGAATAGGATAATAAGCAATATAGGAATAATATGTAAGGTATATAAATAATATAAGAATAGGATAATAACCAATATAGGAATAATATGTAAGGTACATAAATAATATAAGAATAGGATAATAAGCAATATAGGAATAATATGTAAGGTATATAAATAATATAAGAATAGGATAATAAGCAGTATAGGAATACTATGTAAGGTATATAAATAATATAAGAATAGGATAATAAGCAATAAAGGAATACTATGTAAGGTATATAAATAATTTAAGAATAGGATAATAAGCAATATAGGAATAATATGTAAGGTATATAAATAATACAAGAATAGGATAATAAGCAATATAGTAATAATATGTAAGGTATATAAATAATACAAGAATAGGATAATAAGCAATATAGGAATAATATGTAAAGTATATAAATAATACAAGAATAGGATAATAAGCAATATAGGAATAATATGCAAGGTATATAAATAATACAAGAATAGGATAATAAGCAATATAGTAATAATATGTAAGGTATATAAATAATACAAGAATAGGATAATAAGCAATATAGGAATAATATGCAAGGTATATAAATATTACAAGAATTGGATAATAAGCAATATAGGAATAATATGTAAGGTATATAAATAATATAATGTAGTATTAAGTAATATGATATATAATATAATTATTAAAATAGGTTAAGAGTAATATGTATATATGTAGTTAATTAATATAATATGTATGTAGTTAAGTTAAGAAAGTGAAATAATTATGTATTTCTTTTAAATTAATAAATAATAAAAAATGGAGTGTCTTCCAAGATCGAGTTGTTTGGCGGTCCGTCCTCTGCCTACAACCCCTGCAGCGAACGGCGCGATGGTTGTTAGTTCGTTAGTTAGGTACTTAATCTTGGGTAGTTGGGTTCGTTCAACTCGGACTGTATACTATAATTAACCGCCAACCCACAGCTATCCGAAGGAATCTTTTCTCCTGAAACGCCAGTAATAATGCGTTCAGAATGCTTATTAAATCATTATTTAAGCTGCCGATTCTTTAAATTTATTCTAAGAACGCGTCCCCGGGATAATAGACGGAGTGGTTCCAAGCATGATTGTCCTGTACTCTTTCATTACAATTTTTTCAATAATTTCAGAGCACAGCATCATAATATGATTGAGGCGCCTTTATATTATTAGATTCTAAGTTCTAAGTACACGGTTAGCTTAAAAAACAAACAGAAATGCGACTGAAATGTTTTTATTTTCTGTTGTTTTTTCGGTTTCGTGGTTCATTTTGGATGTGTTAATATTATCTTCTTCGATGATTAAATATTACAATGAGGTTTACAAACTTCCATAAGTTATAAAAAATAAATTGAATATTTCTTTCCAAACTTGTAAAATAAGTCAATAGATGTCTCATATGAATAAAAATCTGGTAGGTATATCCGAGACTCTATTCCGATTGCAATTGTGTTCGGGTAGAACTTTGCGATCATCATAAGGATAGCAGCCAATAATATGGTATTTAAAAATGGAGGATAATATTAACAAGTCTTGAACTTGAAGTATGATATCGGTGTAGATGGCGTAAATTGCTGGTTAAGCGGTTACCCCGGATAGGTAGAGGTCCTGGGTTCGAGTCCCAGATGCGACTGAAATCTTTTTATTTTCTGTTGTTTTTTCGGTTTCGTGGTTCATTTGGGATGTGTTAATATTATCTTCTTCAATGATTAAATATTACAACGAGGTTTACAAACTTTAATAAGTTATAAAAAATAAATTGAATATTATTATTCTTTGAGTTAAAGTTTCTAAAACGGTACATCACTTTAATACTTATGCTTAGTTATGGTTTACTATGAATAGAATATAAAATTATGTATGGTAAAGCTCATCCTTGTTTTGACATTTGACATTCTAACCTCAAAACTGATAAAAACCGACCGGCCATAGATTTGGAGTATTTTGGCGGGCTTTGAAAAATTAAAACTTTGAAAATTATTTTATCTATAAAAACTAACTTCAAAAAAAAAACTAAATATTCTGGAGTTTGAACATCGTTGAACGAAGTTCCTTATTATAAAATTTACATCAGTCTATTAAAAATTACTTTGTAATCACCACTTTATTAATATATACATATCGATTTATATTATGTGTATTCCTGGTGAGGAAAGCTTTGCTTTCGAAACATGTTGATATGTATACATTAATAAAGTGGTGAATACAGAGTGATTTTTAATACATTTATTAATAATGATGCCACAAAGTGAATACCAATATTTTGAAGAAATTAGAATATAACATATGATTATTTTAGTTTACAAGTTAGGTAGTCTTTTAATTTAGTTTTTTCTTACGAATTACGATAATAAGTTCTTCTATGTTTATTTATTTTAACAATAAAATAAATATGAATGGAAATTGTCTGGCAAATGCCATTAATTCGATATAATATCGAGAGGTAGGTTCTATTACTTGTTTACAGAGAGTTGTTAAATCTGTCGTTTCCATCTTCCGTAAACAGTGGCGTGCATTTCTCTATGAACAAAGGCGGGCTGGGTGTAGTTTTTCGAGTTCGGGTACGAATCGCGCATTTAATAATTGAAAATTTGGCATTCTGTCGTCATTTTCCGTTGATTATTGTGGCCAATAGAAAAAAAATGAGCGTGCAAGTTCCTTATAGAAAAAATACGCTTTGATTTGAAATCTGTCGTATTTTTTTAATTATATCTATTTAAAAATATATTATATCTATTTAAAAGTATTATTATTTTCGCAGATTGAAACATTCGTTGCCATATATTTTTTTTAAATAATTACAAATACGAAATAATTGGCTCTCTGCCAATCACTAATAGAATATGGTATTATCGGATGGGGCAGTGCTAATGATAATATTCTTAATTTACTCATTGGAACACAAAAACCTATCATGAAAGTCCCTGCAAGAATTAGCACTGGCGGAAGTTTCAACAATCTTAACTTCGTGACAATTATATTCTAAAACAATACTACTTTTCATTAATAAATACAAAAAAAAAAACAAGAAATAACAACAAACACACATATCAGAAACACTATATCTCATAGTCAAAAACACATCCAACAAGCAACCACAAACACAGTATTTGGACAAAAAAAACTTCTCATACTGTGGTACTAAACTCTACAACAAAATCTCACTCTCTTTTTTTTTTATATGAATACCCCACGAGAATCCCAACTGCTCCCAAACTGGAGCCAGTGAGACTATGGCATCCCCAATTGGGGAATGTTCTGAGCCTGAAGGTATAGAGGAGGGGAAGGAAAAAGGAAGAGGAAGAGGAAGGTGGGGAAATACCTGGTTATTTAGATCTGGTCACCAAACACGGTTAAAAGCCATTTCAAGCAACGTTTCAATTCTGAATGGTGGTCTTTCACCAGGGCGATACTGAGAGTATCTTCCACTCTGGAACGTGCGCAAATATACTTCATATTATTTTTAAATTAATCAATTGTGAAACGGCACGAATTAATTAAATAAAATTTACTTGCGCCCGCCGGGATTTGAACCCACGACCTTCGGATTCGCAGTCGAGAGCCTTACCCCTCGATCATGGAGGCCGTCGAAAAATCACAACAACAATAATAAATTTAAAAATGAAATAAAACGCTGGATACGTTATATAGCGAGATCTGAAATAGAAGATATATTAACACCGAACACCGAAACCACTCAACTGAACTTAAAACACCTCACCTTACATTTTTTTTCTTTCAGCAATCACATCAATTTAATATAATAAAAAATTCTAATAGACCCATTGAAATGTACCTGGTTACCCGTAGTTCATGTAACTACAGGACAAAAACTGATATAAAATTCATTTTAGCAAACAGGACGGAAATCACAGGGAAAAAACAAAATCAGAAATAACCGTCTGTTAAAATAAAAGCTGACACGAATGAATATATAAAAAAAATTATTCACTTTGATTACTAACATACGAGATATCGTACATATTTTATTGCTGTTGATATTATTGCATATTTTTTTATCCGTAGTAAAAACTTTTTTTTTAAAGCAAAACTCCCAATGACTGGCTCAAAGAAGGACGTTAAATTATTTTCTTCTGGTCTTAGCATTAAATTGAGGTCAGCCTCCTGGACTTAGAGATGTCGAAAAACATAACTTCCTGCATTTGTCAGATTCCAGAAGCTCCCAAACTGTGTAGTACCACTACTTGTCATTTCTTTGTTTATCTCAGCAGAACACTCCTGAATAGTGAGCTCTAGCGTCATGACTTTTTCTATTTGAAATATATAGGCAGACGAAGCTATTTGCAAGTCGTAACGTTTGTTACATACTATAGCTGTGTGCGCCAGGAAGGCCAAGGTT
This sequence comes from Halesus radiatus, assembly GCA_022606495.2. Classification (NCBI taxonomy): domain Eukaryota; kingdom Metazoa; phylum Arthropoda; class Insecta; order Trichoptera; family Limnephilidae; genus Halesus; species Halesus radiatus. The sequence goes on along the minus strand of JAHDVE020011250.1, from coordinate 10,447 downwards.
GTAAATCTTGGATTTTTCGATGGATTGAATGTGTCGAGAATATCTTGACGCGGATAGGTAATTATTACTTGTTGGATTAAAACGCTACGATTGTTTCCACTGACTGTATTTGTGATGAATATCACAATGGTCTAGCAAGGCTTGAATATCTCTACAGTAATTTATTGAAGGCTGTTGTTTACTGAGAATTTGTCGAGAAAAGAATAAGGAATACTGGAGTTAATGCAATTTATAACTTTGACATTTGAAAGGCATATAAAAGTACGGTAAATTGAGGTAAGTTGTCTATTAATTGATTGCATTCATACTGAGTAAATTTTAACATAAAGGTGTGCCCTATATGTGTTTTGACATATTTAGTTAGTAATAATAAACAGTTGCAAAACACATCACAGTAGGTACATAGATAAAATAAGTAACAAATACAGGAATAACATAGTGCAAGTACCATTCCAGCTACAGAGACGAATACTCAAAATATACCTCACATTCACTGATACTTCTACTCTAGACACATATATTAATAATTGTTGAGGATGTATGCAATAATCTTCTGTTTGTATTTGTATTCAGTTTGTAACAGTTGAACATATCTACTATGTCTGAAAATGTATTACCTTCTGCGTGGAGTCTAGGTAATAGAGAATTTTTGAATGACTCAGTCCTGAAATTATTGTTACAATTGAATAAAATTTTAGATCGAGTACTTCTAGTTGAAATATTAAATTTAATTAAGCTGACAATATAAGGGCTGTCTATAAAACTATTGACAATTTTGAAAATAAAATTTAGGTTAGAAACAAGTCTTCTATCCGAGAGTTTTAATCATTTTATTTCTTTCATTGAACTCAAATTAAATATTTAAATTATTAACTATATTAACAATAAATGGTTAAAGCATTAAAATAAACAATACCAGTAATCCAATGAATTGATCTTACTATTTGCACTGAACAATTATAGTTATTAAAAATAAAATACATACGTAGCCAAAAATACACGTTATCCGATGACGGAGATGACATGTGTGTCAATCTCGTAAATCTTTACAAAATTATTATTATTTTTAAAGTAATTAAATAATTTGTCTTGTCTTGTTTTAATTTTATACTCGTAACGTCGCGTAGCTGTGATAACGATAAACCCAAGTGTCATAATATAATAATTATACTCATTATGCTATTATAATCACAATTTACTACTCCTGATACGGTTCGTGATCAAATAACGAATATGTCTAGTATCAAAAAACACAATTACTAATTTATTGTAAAGCACCATTATTATGCTATTATAAATATATTATGTATAATGATTACTGTATCATCTTCTATCTTCTTCCATCTATCTTCTTCTTCTATCTTCTATAATATAAAGAAGAACCCGGGCGGGCGGTGTGTGTTTGTTTTGTATACAAATCAACAGTTTTATTCCGAGCTTGTTGAAATTTTGCACACTTGACTTTCGAAACAAGGGGAAGGTAGTGACCTTCCCCTTGTTTCGACAGTGTTTCGAGACAGTGGTCTACATGAGATTTTGAAAAACTACCCCTTCCCCCTTTCCCACCCAATGAAACAGAAATTTGGTCTTGATGAAATTTTGCATACTTGACATTCAAAATAAGAGAAAAATTACTGGGTAGGGGTAGGGAGTATGAGTAGGAGTAGGAGTTGGAGTAGCAGGAGCGGGGTCGGGGCACGGGTAGGGGTAGGGGTAGGGGTAGGGGTAGGGATCATAAAATTTTACTCCACACTATTAATAGCCCAAGGGTTGCCCGGGCAACGCCCGGTACTTTAGCTAGTGTTATATATAATGCACACTAGGCACATTTTAATAGAATTTTATTTATTATAAATTTCACGGTTCTGCAAAATATCACTTATGATATCTATACGTAATGTATATTTATTTCACATGTCGCCACTGACGTGAGCAAGGCCAGCTCATTTGTACCAAGTGGTACGCACCGTCCCGTTTCCGCAACATTTGACAGTAAGGGATGGGGCAGGCTACGGGCCTTTAGTGGGCTGGCCTAAAGTTGCAACCAGTCATATAAATAAGCGAATAAGTAAATAATATAAATAGGTATATTTGTATTTTTAATTGTAAAAAAACCCCGGGGACTATAAAATGAAATTCACATTTTTTTTACTTTAAATAAGCTCAAGAATCGCTGGTATAAAGTCTGTCGGGTACGTCTCGTTTACATCCAGTATAGCATTATAGCAGTAGCGTGCAGTGCATAAAGGCTGAAAAGCTGTGCCTACCCTAATAAAAACGAACCATGAGAGGAAATTAAAAAAAAAAAAATCTGATCAAAAATATGGTCCAAAACGGGCGGTTAGACAAATACGGTTGGAAACCTCTGGCTAACTGTGATTGTGGTAGAATATTTTCAAATATTGTAAGGTTATTTCTAACGGGGAGAGGGACGTCGGAGAGTTATTATTTATTCATTCAAAATAATGATAGTATTATTACGCAATACGATAAACATAATGTTTTTAACAATTATTTTTATAAACAATAATTATTAGCCTGAAACACTCATCCAAATTGAAAAAACCTTCCGAGCAAAGATAAATGTCGCCGGCAATGTATGCACAAAAATCTTGTCTTAAAAACTTTAGTTTATCAGTTAATAATGTTTTTAAATAGAAAAATATTTTATAAATTTACATAGGCTTAGCATTTATCAAAATATAACCAGAAATATTACTTTTTTCTGACCGTTCCATTGCATGTTTTACAAAATATTTAAAATACGTATATGATTTTTAAAGTGGAGAAAAGTATGTTTAATAATTTATCGTTGCGTTTTTGTAAATAAACGTAACCAAAAATTTGTAATCCGCAAAAAAAAAATCATTGTTTGGAATAGAAATAAATAATGATACTATCTTCTTTTATCTATTATATAATGAAGAATGTCCCGAGCGGGCCTTGCGCGTTTGTTTTGTATACAAATCTTCAATTTTATTCCGAGCTTGATGAAATTTGGCACACTTGACTTATGAAACAAGAGCAAGGTCAATGTTTACATTTAGTTTCGAAAAACCACCTCCATCCCCCTTTCCTACCCCTGTTGATATTTCGTAATGACATTTTCCCCACTTGACGTTAAAAATAAGAGTAAATTTACTGGGTAGGGGTAGGGATAGGGTTAATCCTTCATCAAAATTTTATGCATTACCCCGGCAACGCCGGGTATTATTAATATAATTAATAATTAGTATTCCGTTTACACCACTGTTTTGAATATATAAATATCTACATATTTCAGAAGCAAAGCTTCCCTCAACAGGATACACATTATACTATATTTATGATTTAAAAATGGTGGTGTAAACAGAGTAATCCTTATTAACTGTATTAATAATGACGCCATAAAATAATTCCACATCTATCAAAGAAAACACTATTATTATTCTCAGAGTTTTTCTGCGTCGTCCGTATTGCGACTTACCTATTTACAGAAATATTTTATAATCGAGTTTTTCTCAGAAATGTCCAAATTATTACGTTTGCTTTGACTTTGTATATCACCAGATCTGGTGATAAGATAGAGTTTTGATAATTTGACGTATAATTGGGTTCGTTAATCAATTGGCCCCCAACTTGTCTGCTTTTATAATACTTCACAATTTCTATTAATTGTACATTGTAATTTTTGTGAAATATCACCTCGAGGCTGAGTGTATTTTCAGATAAGTAACGATAGTGCAATGTTAAATAGCTTGAAATTGCTTAATTTTGTTTGGTTTTCAAGAGATGTGGTTTTTATTACTGTGATTTCAATTTCTCTATCGATCCATGACACAACCTCCGACGATGGCAGAGCGGTAAGCACCTAGTGGTGTGCAAATAAATATATCTCTATATATAAAAATGAATGTTTGTCTGTCTGTCCTCGATTTTCTCAAAAATTATTCGACCGGTTTCGCTTAAAATAGAACATTTTGTTCTTATCAGTGCTGGGAAGGTATAGAGAGTTTAGTTTGAATGATATTCAATATGTAAAACTGTTGCTATAACGTTTTAAAATTAGTATGAAAAACATTGAACATTGAGCAACAGATTACATATTCAAAAGAATAAGGTTTGTTTGGTTAGAATGTTTTCAAAATTAAAAACACGAGTAAGTACCTACTTAAGAACTTTTTTGTTTTGATATATTTTGAAAAAAATAAATGTTCGGAATAAAATAAAATTTTAAAATGAATGTTTCTTTATTTGGAGATAGTTACTTTCGCTGTCAAATCAATTATTATAATCGAGCAAGGCTGGGTACACCTCAGCTAGTATATAATAAATTTTAAAAATAAAAAATAAAGGCAGAAATACAAAAAAAAAAGTTTAATGACTAGAAAATAAATATCACTTTTTAGAAATATCTATACCGTATATCTTGATATTATTTATATAAATGTCAGAATATTTTTGAAACGTGCTTTTACTGAGAACATAAATTTAATAATTTTCATACTATATTTTTCACGTGTTTTCTAGTAGTAGGTACCCGCTGGTGACAAGTAGTGCCAATGTCAATCCGGCAATTATGCAAATTTTAGAGCACGATGATTGTGCATGTGCAGAATTTTCCTAATTCACGGACAAATGCCATTCTAAAACTAGTTGTTACCCGTAAAAAATCACGAAATGACCAAGATGAAAACTGAGATATTTTATTACTACAAAATCAAAAAAATATTACCCATTTTAAATTTAGAATAAAATTAATTGTCTTGCAAAATATATAGGTTCAGGTACCTACTTGATCGCTTGTATAGATTTGATTTTTTATTAAGTATTTGATAATTTTTACAACACTGCTGACAACACATAGTCCCAACACCAGTTCCCATTTTGAAAATGTTACACGCATACGCGCATAGAAATTATAATTATTTTTTTTTATGTTACGATTTAGCTGTCTTAGAAAGTTATCATTTCTCTGAATGTCTGTTTGTTTAAATCGTAATCTAGCTATTGTACAGCGTTGCATTTTAAAAAGTGACTAGCGGCCCGATTCCGGTTTTTTTAAGGATAAGACATTGTCTTTATCCTTAGGGTTAAAGACGCATTGCTTAGCTGCGGTTCCGATGACAATACACTTTAAAAGGAGTTTCACTCAACCTTCTTCGGGAACGTACCCATCCTGATGAAGGTTGAGTTCAACCGAAACCGGTCGATAATGCATAAATATAAATAAAATTAAGTGACTAAAACAAAAACAATTTTTTTTTATTTAAATTATAATTTCAAGCCACAAAGTGATCGTTTTCTTCGATAAATGGTTTTTACATACTTACTTTACACGTGTTGTTTATTATAATTTAAATAATTTTTATCTTAAATTTCGGGCTTTTGGCATAGGTACTTTACAAACATCGCTATTTTATTAATTCGGTTCATTTATTGGCATTATTATGTGACAGGTAATTCACTAATAATGTTTAAAGTCAATACTTACGATAATATTGTTAATAATGTATAATTATATTAATAATGGCGCCACAAAATAATTACATATCTTTCTAAGAAATGTAAAATTATATTAATAATGGCGCCACAAAATAATTACATATCTTTCTAAGAACTGTATAATTATATTAATAATGGCGCCAAAAAATAATTACCTATCTTTCTAAGAAATGTATAATTATATTAATAATGGCGCCACAAAATAATTACCTATCTTTCTAAGAAATGTATAATTATATTAATAATGGCGCCACAAAATAATTACCTATCTTTCTAAGAAATGTATAATTATATTAATAATGGCGACACAAAATAATTACATATCTTTCTAAAAACTGAATAATTATATTAATAATGGCGCCAAAAAATAATTACCTATCTTTCTAAGAAATGTATAATTATATTAATAATGGCGCCACAAAATAATTACATGTCTTTCTAAGAAATGTATAATTATTTTGTGTTTGATATTTATTATTAATTATATATTTTTTTTAGTATACTGTGTATCCTGATGAGGGAAGGTTTTGCTTCAGAATCAAGTTGATATTTATATAATTAAACAGTGGTGTACAGAAATTATTTCTTATTAAGTTTATTGATAATATTGAGTTTTTCTTTTGTTAACACTACACTAGTATCGATATTTTTAAAGAATGTCATTCGCTGAATGACAGCTGTCATCCGAGAGAACCGGAACCGCAGTTAAGAAAAAAGTGTTTAAGCCTAAGGATGTCTTAAGTCTAACAATGTTGTATCCCCAAAAAGAACCGGCATTGCATAAATAAGCTAAGTGGATCTGTCACTTCATATACATACAATAATTTTAGCATTTGCATGGCTCCTTTGAGGTTAGGATCCTATCTGATCAAATCTGTAAAACAAATCACAGCCCTTTGGTCAAGAATGACTTTATATAGATTCCGCATGGTGAATAACTATACAATTTCCCATTTTCTCATATTATCATGTTTACACTTTTACGTTTATCATTGTTTATAGCGAATTTAATTAAAATATGTTTTTTTTCTTGGATTAACTTTATCTTAATATTGTATCTTAGATTAGACACCTTAATCTATATTTTTTTAATCAACTAGCAATTTAGAATGCAAACAAAAATATTCCAACTACTATTTTTATCCAAAAAGTTAATTATATTGGTATTTTTTTTGGTGGGTACTCCTGTTTTAAAAAAGAAAAACAATATTTCCTGAAGGCCATATGATATGAGCCACTTGGAGTTAGTAGATACCTATATTGACTACTGATGACTTAGTTGTTTTCATAGTTACAGGTGGTCTAAATCTAAATGACTGAGGATTTCCAAACTCTGAACTTTACTGCAGTCACCACTAAATAATATTGATCGTTGTTTTAAATCAAAAGATCATATTTAATTTATCTTTTAAGTTTACACTAGGTTTTTTTTTTCGTTATTCTGCTGCCAATTTGCCTGCCGGCATTTTTTTATAGTAAATTTTTTAAACTCATTAAAAGGTCGCAATTTTAAGTTGTGAGTGTCGCGGTGGAATTTAGCATTACATACCGTTACATACCCTGTTTGATGACGTCTCGGACGGTTCTTATGACGTCAGAACGCCGTCTGGAACGTAGAAATGAATAACACATTATACTCGTTACACATGGCGAATAAAATATACACCTACATATATTTATATTTCGCGATTTAATATACACACACATATATATATATATATTATACCTTTCCGTTACAGACGGAAACTATATGAAGATATAATGTAATATGTAATATTACGGTTGGGAACTACTTTTTGCCCTAGTTTTCATGGGGATCTACTTCTGACTCTAAGAATTTTTGTCTTTTTTTTTTTTTTTAGTTCTTCAAAACGTTGACCATTAATGAAACTGATTCATTAAAAGTGCGCATGAACCTAGCAAACCCAATTTGTCCCACAACCAGGATATATATTTTTTTCATCCATTGTTGTAAATTTTAAATATGGACATAATAATTTTAAAAAAAAATCACAATTGTAATTATTGGGATCGACAAAAAATTACTCCTCGATCGACCGGTTGGGAATCCTTGGTACAGGGAAGAACACTGGACGACTAAACACTGCAAGGCTGAGGGGGGATCAGTGGCGTACAGTCCATAAAGGCTGAAATGCCGTGCCTACCCCAATAAAAATAACCGATAAGAAAAAAAATGTTCCAAATTTCTTATCAAAATATTTTTCCAATGAAACGCGCATTTATTGCGGTGCTGCGGGAGAGGGGCACGGTGCTGGGGGGAATGGGAAAAATATATATTACACCCTTAGAGTAACAATATATAGAGACCTCACATTGCGAGATGTTGAAGCGAGTTTTTGACCAAGGGTGACCTCAGGGGTGTGGCCTTACCATGGCTAACAGGGTTGCTACAAATTAAATAAATTAGGTATTTTGTTGTGAGTAAGTAGGTAGTCGTAAATCTTGAAAACGATTTATGTAATGTTATTTGTTTATTTAAGGAACATAAGCAATAAAATTTATTGGTATTGTACATAATATAACATGAAATAAAGTAACATAAAAATTTTGTTTAAAAAGAAAAGTAATATAAAGCATTGTAGGGTGATACAGTGTCTTAATCTATTGATTGAGAATCAACGTCAATTTATTAAAATACTGTCTCACTCGAGTAGCCGGCTGCACGGCGGATTTGGCCAGGAAGTGAAGCCTGATATCTAAATATTTAGAAGCAACTGCCCTTATTAGGTGTACAGTGTGGTTCTCCAGCGGAGACTGGTCTAACATGTGAGAAAGTAAGATGTCAAAACAATCTATATTAACAAATACTTTTAAACTCTACTTACTAAATGTTCTAACGAAAATTGAGTGTTCATTATTTTCCCGCCAGATCGGCTCAGCGCTTCTCTAAAACCCCTTCACTCTTTGTACAAATTAAAATGACGTCATTTGATGGATAAACTAACCCTCCCCGATTGAGTGTTCATTATTTTCCTCTGCCAGATCGGCTCAGCTTCTCTTAAAAACCCTTCACTCTTGTACAAATTAAAAATTACGCTATTTGATGGATAACCACCCTCCCCGATTGAGTGTTCATTATTCTTTCCTCGCTGATCGGCTCAGCGCTCTAAAAACCCCTTCACTCTCTTAGGCCAAATTAAAACATGTCATTTGATGGATAAATTAACCCTCCCGATTGAGTGTTCATTATTTTCTCCCGCCAGATCGGCTCAGCGCTTCCTCTAAAAACCCCTTCACTTTGTACAAATTAAAATTGCTTCATTTGATTGATAAACTAACCTCCCCCGATTGAGTGTTCATTATTCTCGCCAGATCGGCTCAGCTTCTCTAAAAACCTTCACTTGTACAAATTAAAATGACGTCATTTGATGGATAAACTAACCCTCCCCGATTGAGTGTTCATTATTTTAACGCCAGATCGGCTCAGCGCTTCTCTAAACACCCCTTCACTCTTTGTACAAATTAAAATGACGTCATTTGATGGATAAACTAACCCTCCCCGATTGAGTGTTCATTATTTTCCCGCCAGATCGGCTCAGCGCTTCTCTAAACACCCCTTCACTCTTTGTACAAATTAAAATGACGTCATTTGATGGATTAACTAACCCTCCCCGATTGAGTGTTCATTATTTTACCGCCAGATCGGCTCAGCGCTTCTCTAAAACCCGTTCACTCTTTGTACAAATTAAAATGACGTCATTTGATGGATAAACTAACCCTCCCCGATTGAGTGTTCATTATTTTCCCGCCAGATCGGCTCAGCGCTTCTCTAAACACCCCTTCACTCTTTGTACAAATTAAAATGACGTCATTTGATGGATAAACTAACCCTCCCCGATTGAGTGTTCATTATTTTACCGCCAGATCGGCTCAGCGCTTCTCTAAACACCCCTTCACTCTTTGTACAAATTAAAATGACGTCATTTGATGGATAAACTAACCCTCCCCTATTGAGTGTTCATTATTTTCCCGCCAGATCGACTCAGCGCTTCTCTAAACACCCCTTCACACTTTGTACAAATTAAAATGACGTCATTTGATGGATTAACTAACCCTCCCCGATTGAGTGTTCATTATTTTCCTGCCAGATCGGCTCAAGCGCTCTAAAACCCCTTCACTCTTGTACAAATTAAAAATTACGTCAGTTTGATGATAAACTGTCCCCTCCCCGATTGAGTGTTCATTATTTCCCCGCCAGATCGGCTCAGCGCTTCTCTAAAGCCCGTTCACTCTTTGTACAAATTAAAATGACGTTAAATTAAATTTGATGGATAAACTAACCCTCCCCGATTGAGTGTTCATTATTTTCCCGCCAGATCGGCTCAGCGCTTCTCTAAAAACCCCTTCACTCTTTGTACAAATTAAAATTACGTCATTTGATGGATAAACTAACCCTCCCCGATTGAGTGTTCATTATTTTCCCGCCAGATCGGCTCAGCGCTTCTCTAAAACCCCTTCACTCTTTGTACAAATTAAAATGACGTCATTTGATGGATAAACTAACCCTCCCCGATTGAGTGTTCATTATTTTCCCGCCAGATCGGCTCAGCGCTTCTCTAAAACCCCTTCACTCTTTGTACAAATTAAAATGACGTCATTTGATGGATAAACTAACCCTCCCCGATTGAGTGTTCATTATTTTCCCGCCAGATCGGCTCAGCGCTTCTCTAAAAACCCCTTCACTCTTTGTACAAATTAAAATTACGTCATTTGATGGATAAACTAACCCTCCCCGATTGAGTGTTCATTATTTTCCCGCCAGATCGGCTCAGCGCTTCTCTAAAACCCGTTCACTCTTTGTACAAATTAAAATGACGTCATTTGATGGATAAACTAACCCTCCCCGATTGAGTGTTCATTATTTTCCCGCCAGATCGGCTCAGCGCTTCTCTAAAAACCCGTTCACTCTTTGTACAAATTAAAATGACGTCATTTGATGGAT
>JAHDVE020011249.1:0-46043 GCA_022606495.2 Halesus radiatus | reverse complement strand
CACTCCTTTCTTCGTTCATTCGCTCCACATGCCCAAACCATCTAAGCGTCCCTTTCCTATTCTTACTCATTACGCTTCTTACATCAGCCTTGCATTCTTTACGAATTTCAATATTTTCACACGATCATACATGGTTTTACCACACATTCGTCTTAGAGATCTCATTTCTACGGCATTCAGTTTACTTTCATCCTTCCTCTGCCAATTCCATGCCTCACTGCCATACATCATAATAATTATAATAATAATAGGAAAATTTGTATTGCACTGTTTTTTATGAAAAATTACCTCAGGAGGGCTGTATAAATATTATTCTATTTAATATTTACTAACAGATACAAAAAACATATGTATGTGCCTGTCTGTTTTGTTAGAAAGTTTAAGCTTGGAGTAGATACGATTTTGCACGCAGGGGACACGATATCAAAAAAGCACTGCGCATTGCATATTGCTATTTTACCCTTTTTTACTATTGATATTACATTCAATAAAATTATGGATATTACAATTTTAGGATTGCGGAGTTTTTTTAAAAAAGACCATAATTAAAAATTCTTTAAAATTAAAAAAAAATGGAATGATTTTACCATTTTGTGAAGATTTATGTGACGAGGCGTTGGATGTGATCGACGCGGCGTAGTGATAAAGAAGACGTATCGTAACGTGGAGAATGCGTCTTGGGGTCTAGAATATGCCAATTTCCAGGCAATCAGCCTCGAGGAAAAGCTCGCTACCGGTAAACCCAAAGGGGCCGACCGAACTGAGGTTTGCTCGGACGTAGCTCACTGCTGCTCAGGCTGGTAGTACGCCAACCTTGCCGTGCATAATATGGCAGGTGTCACCAACATCCTCTCACAGATCGATATATAATGTTTTAGTTGCGAAATAGTATAATTAATTTGGTTATTTCTTTTTATTTGATCCGGAATATGGGGAGGTGAGTGCTATCCCACACATCCCATTATTCCATAGTCATACCTTCTTACTTATTAGATTAATACGCGCCGACTCAGCAGTGCAATAGTAAAGCCGGCCTTAATCCCGGTTTAACTACACCGATCCGTGGTAATAACTTATTATATAGCAATAAAAAGGTTTTCACTATTTACCTTACGCGCTGCATAACATTAACACGGCGTTTATAAGTGAGGGGGATATTGTATATTCAATACAATATCAATATTATCCATCCTGCAAACTATTGTAAATTATAGTTAAAATATGTAAAAATATAATATGTGGTTAACAATAATATTGTATAAAATATAACAAACAAAAAAACATTAATGTCTGCATAACTTTTGAACGTCCTCCGAATTTAATTTAATTATTTTTTAAAACAGATTTTATTCAGTCATCTCAGAATATACGAAACGTCACATAATCTATATTATATAAGCAGCGACGATATGTTAGAATATTACTTGTAATTTAATTTTAATATGCGTGAGTTTAAGTATAACCAATATTATGTTTATTATATTAAGTATTTATATAATAAACATAATATTATTATTGTATTTTTACTTTGTAATATTGTTAAGTTAGTATATGTTTATTCCTGAAAAAGGAACGGTCATTCCGAAACCGGTAGAAAAAATACTCAAAATAAAATGGTGTTAAGTGAATTTTTAAATGAACAATCACCAAATTTTCCTTGTGTACAATAGTAAGACATCATTTGTTTATTTCAACAATTTTACTAAGAAATTGATCCTTATTTTGAATAAAAGTGTTTACTTCTGTTCCAACCCTATCAAAATATTAACATTTTCCTTCTGAAAACACCGCTCAAAGTATACCTCTGAGCTTCCGTTTTGTAAGCCTTCTTATTGTAAAATGTTCACTGCTGGCTCACGGTATATCTAAAGAAAAATCTAAGCTCCATTGTTCCCCACTAAAATAATGTTGCAGTCCTTCTCCATACCTCCGCGGCCTGGAAGTTAACAAAGGAATTCATTCCGACGCCTCTTTTATACAATCTGGCTAAAACATGCTTCCGTAACTCGTTACGCATTGTTACGTGAAGCTTACCGCTAAGTATTTGCTAACGAAAAGAAAATACAATATTAAACATATTTTTTCTAGCTGTAATGTAAAACGAATGAGGATTTTAAAAAATAAATCTTTTTTAGACTTTTTTTCAGATATCTTAATATCTTAATATCTTAATACGTAATATTGACTTGCGGGTATAACGGGGGATTCCATAGTTCCACCAGCTCCGGGCAGCTGGGACTCTTGTGCTGTAGTTAGATGTGTACATCAGATCACAGTCTATGGGCCTTGAGGTATATTTTTTTTATTTTTTTTATATGAATCCCTCACAAGAGTCCCAACTGCTCCCAACCGTCTGAAGCCAGTGAGACTATGGCATTCCCAATTGGGGAATGTTGTGAGGCTGAAGGTATTGGGGAGGGGAAGGAGAAGGGGAAGAGGAAGGTGGGGAAAAGGGGAAATATCTGGCTATTCAGATCTGATCACCAAACACGGCTAAAAAGCCATTTCAAGCAACGTTTCAATTCTGAATGGTGGTCTTTCACCAGGGCGATACTGAGAGTATCTTCCACCCTGGAACGTGCGCAAATATACTCTATATTATTTTTAAATGAATTAATTGTGAAACAACACAAATTAATTAAATAAAAATTACTTGGGCACGCCGGGATTTGAACCCGCGACCTTCGGATTCGTAGTCGAGAGCCTTACCCCTCGACCATGGAGGCCGTCAAAATAGAGTCTACGTTCCTTAAAATCAGTGTAAATTATTGTTCCCGCGCGTGATGTAAGAAGGGGATGAGGCGTCTGTCGATGTCGCTCGAATTCTTCCGAATGAACTGAACGAACGGAGTCGCGGCGCTGCGAACGGCTGGCAGGTGGCCGCCGCGGCCCGGAGCATTTGAGTTACCGACGTGCCTACTTAATTGTCTACTTGAATTTTTTAACATTAAAAATCCAATGGACGCATATATTGACTATGGTAAAACCTATGAGAGTTTACACCATTGCTTTTTCTATATTTCTCACAACATGTTCAGTCATGTAGTCATCGTTGCGCTTGTGATCGACTAAACCTAAATGTGATCGACTAAACTAAATGACCGCATGTTGTTGCCCATATGTCGAACGCTAATGTTTACTCCGAGTATACCATATACCTCTATGTCTGATTGGGTCCTCTACATTATCAACGCTGTTACTTGTCTATATTGCACATGCGATACTTATTTATTTATTTATTTACGGACCAATGTCCAATTACACTAAATACATGAGATGAAATAAACAAGAGCTACAGAAAAAAGAACGACACATACATAATACATGAATGAAGCAATGACAAAAAGAGGACAAAAATATACATTTGAGAGAACATTCAAATCAAAGCCTGAACATGGTTTTAGTAGAGTGCATGATTTTAGACATTCTAAATGATAATCTTATAAAACATACCGCGTCCTTTCACCGGTCACCTGTAAGCCAACCGGCTTAATAAATAGCATTGTCATTATAAAAGTCGTCCTCATTTATACACCCTTGCAAAAAAAACAACGCAATAGTGCTGTTTTCTCCCATGAATGTAAATAAGCGATACTCTACAATAAAAGTAATGGCCCCTTTTCAATGGACTTTAGCACCCATCCCGGTAAAGCAGTTGACGGAAGTACCCCGGCACCCATTTCCTCTCCCTTTATCTGTTGCCGCCAATTCCCCCCTAAAAACCCCCTCCACAATATCCAATCATTTCCGCTTCCGGTTGGCCTGAGCTTCCCGGGGAATATTTCGCCGATAATTAGATGAGCAGGGCGGCATTCTCCGATGATGACGAAAATATAACAGTTAATTTTTTAGCATTCAGCAGCTGGCGTTGATCACTCCGGGCATAAAGCGAACAGACTTTTCCCCCCTTCTTCTTTAATTTTTTGAGCTTCGTGCTTCATCTTAAACGGTCACAATTTTAGAAAGAGTTTCGTTTTTGAGTGATGTTTGATGAAAGATAATAGTTTGACTAAATCCTTTTTTTTTTGTTAAAACGTAAACTGTTGTCTTAAACAATCACTGTAATTAATAAATATAATAATTAGGATGTTGCTATAAAAACAGGTGTGCTAAATATAAATCGTAATTTCTTTAATATGATATGAGTGATCTAATCCTCACTGTTTGAGAAATCATGATATTATTCCAAACCCCATCTCAAAGATAGCGCCATGTACACTGCCGTCGTGAGAAAAAGTCACGTAGGTATATAGACGTAGCAATTAGCAATAACCGATAGATTGTACTCCTATATATAAATATAACCGAATGCCTGATGAGAAAAATTCACAAAGAAATTGAGGACCTTATAAAATAAAACTTGTCAGACTTTTTGCGTTGCTAATGAAACTGTCCTGCATTCCATTTAAATTGTATTTTATTTTTTTTTATTTTGCTTTTTTGTTTCTGTTTTAAATAATACAAAAGTATTATTGTTATATCTGTCTTATATAATAATGTAGAACTATAGAGAAAAAAATATCGTTAAATTTTTATTTTAAAAGTGCACGTGCCAAACGTAAAGTTTATAACCTACTCTCAATCCATCTTTTTAACCATAAGTCTCAAATGTTGTTTTCTTATCATTTATACACTACCTTCTTTATTAATTTATTTTTTATTAGTTTCCATATAATTATGAAATTTTAAGCTAAGGTTGAAGTATTAAAAATGAATGTATATTATAGAATTTTTTTCAAAGTCCTCCTCACTAAGAGATCCTGTGCTGAGGCGGCAGGTTTTGCATAAAGGGGTTTCAGCGACTTCCATATTTCAACTTCAAGGTTAGGGTAGGGTCTTTCCAGTAATTTCTATGACGTTTTTTTGAGAATAGTACTCAGTTCTTGTTCTTGTATTTCCTATAGTTAAGTTTTGATGGACTTAATGCAATTATTGATTGAATTATTTTTTTATATATTAAATGTGAGTTTGTTATATAATTTTATAGCTAAAAATTCAGAGCTTCTCTGTTCAAAAGTAGTATTGCATTTAGGTATATTTATTTTGTCTAGTTGCTTTGTTCTGGTATTATGATCATGAAGAGTCGTAGCCATTTTCTCATTTTTAAGATGATTAACTATATCACCTCTTTTATAAAAATGTTTTCGGTATTCCATTTAATATTCCTTTGTTTGAATATTCTCGCCTCACTCTTTTAATATAATACCTTTGAAATATATTATTTTAACAATGCCTAAGCTGTCATAACATTGTCATAACACAAAAACATTTAATTGTACATCCTAACATGTTCCTCATAACAGGGTAGTAAGTAATGGTAACCATTTAATTACTACATTATATATGTAACATATTGTACTTGTATTTAAACATGCCGTATTGTATGAAACCGTTTAACTGTTTCGGTTGAAGTTGAACTGGATAAGAAATTTATTTTTACATTAGTGTTTCCATGGCGTTTTTGACTAATTACGCGTGCCCATTTCTTTCATAAAACCCCTTATTTCAATAGATTGTTTACCATGAAAATCAGTGCTTTATATGACAGATTTGTGTATATTTGATGTCAAAAACACAATGGAAATACTAATGTAAAAATATCAAAAATTGCATATGCGTGATTAAGAGGTATTAAAATAGTAGTTCACTTATTAAAAACACTCTTAAACTAAATATTTTCTAAACTTTCATATACAATTTTAGATACATCCACAAGACAAACAAACCAACCGTTTAATTCGTATTTAACCCCATTGTACAAATTTATAGTTAGACCACTCGTGGCCTCAAATATTATGGACAAATATTGTTTCAGGTCTTCAATAATGTTCAAAGTACATACGATCTGAGTAAACAAATATGACAATAAAATAATAAATACCGAATTTAAAAAATCCACTGATACTTTATGGATCATATTATGTCTACGATATTTGCAACAGTCGCGTACTGGACATGCTGATCCAGCCGCAGTAATACACTAGGTAAACGCTGAGACAAACTTACGATCACTGAGAGAAGTCTAAATTCAAACAAGATAAAAAAATAAATTAATATTAAATGAAAAACACAATTTGTAAAACACCACTTTTATTGAATTAATAACCGTCGCCAACCAGGTTTCGCTTCACCGAAGCTTCGTCAGGGCTTATTATTAACTAAAGATAATTAGATACAGGCACATATATATACATAAAACAATGAGTGAAAGAGATATAAAATGAAAGAAAGAGACACATATAGAGTGGGAGGGGAGACATTATTTAGGGAGGTAAGTGGGGGGGGGGGAAGGAAAAAGGAGGGGGGGGGAAAGGGAGGGGGAAACAGCTGAGATTACCGGAATAAATTAAGTATGGGACTATTAGTTAAATTAATTTGGTTATTAATAATGTTTAAATTATTATTAACTGCTTTTTTGATCTCGAGGGCTTCTAAATTGTTTAATCTTAGTCCAATTCCATTTTTATGTAATATTTTAATACCCGAGTCTTTATCGAATGAGTGATCTGATTCTATTGAGTGATTCGCGAATTCTGAAAAGGCATTATTATTTAGACATCGTAAGTGCTCTTTTACTCTTACGTTGACGTTAAATTACAAAAGCTCACAACTTCAGCGCTGCATGTTGAGTTGTAAAGCAGGAGAAAGCCAACAACCCAACTGTAGAAACAACGTAATATCTAGGAAATGTAGGTATGCTTGTTGAGTTCGCATTATATTGTGTTTTCAAGGAACATTCCGGAACATTCGTGTCGTTGGTGTTGTCGTTTCAGTGACAGTGACGCTTTTCTAAACTGTTCCGTAAAGCAAAACAAAACAAAGCTCCCGTTGACATTTTGTCATGTTTGCTGCAATATCATGTTTAATATGTTTACCGAAATCGAGAAAGGCCATTTCCTTTAAAAGGGAGGGGATTGCGGTAAAATCTGAACTCCTAAGGTCGACATTCAGTTTTAAATGTAATATTAGTCAGGAATAAAAAAGTAGTTCACAGTTTCTATCAGGGTGGGTAGCAAGGTAACAAATAAACCCAAGAAATGTATCAAAACCACCTCAAGTCAGGCCAAGACATTGAATCAAGTTGATCTGTTATTTATATAAGATTCCCCGTATAATTGTGTTATAAACCATTCTACTTTATATAACCTCTCCAATAAAATAATTATATAGGAGGATATTTTTTAAACAGCAGCAGAATGCAACAGGTAAAATGTTATGTCAAAAAATCGGGAAAATATTACTTAATATATACTTACGTATGTCTGCGTGAGTTTTAAACTTGATGAGTGGTGCGATTGTGAGCGAGATAGCGAGATATAGCGAGAGAGGTTAGTGAGATAGAGGTTGAGATGGGTTTCGCTCATCATATCAAGATGCGCGGTCGTCGATAGTAAACGGCGATCTACCGGCTGTAATGGACGTTATGCGTAGCCGATGTGTTTTCCTCGTATTCGGAACTTTCAATATAATATTTTACTTACGTACCATTAACAAAATAGTTTACATAAGTAATAAATGCAATCCATTCATTTTTTATATAACTCAAAAATTTAAAAAATTAAATTAAATGTGCACCCTGTACACTGAGTCTACAGCACCGGAGTTCGGGGGATTTTCTAGCACCGTAAGGGAAAATTTGATGAACAAAAAATTGTTGTAGTCTGTTTATTTTATTTTCTTTAAATTAGTTTCTTTTGTGAATAATGCTACCATAACTAAAAACTGAAACAAAAAACGTATGTTTTAAAATCTTTTCCGTGCAAACAAAGCGAGGTACTTAAACAATATTATTATTTATGTTGATTGTTCAAAATGTAACTAACTGTTCGGAGATTTCACCCGACCACGGATTATTATCCCGACGGCCTTCGGTCGTTCCAAGCGGCTGCGACCAATTTCAAATGATCTTTTTAAAAACTTTTTTAATTAAATAACACTGGTTTTATAAACCAGCCACAAGCGAGAAACACGTGGACGGCGATTGCCAATTTAGAAACATTAACTTCATTATTTAGCAGCAAAAGGGGCCTTTTTAAAAGCCGGGTTGCGCCGAGGCTAATTAAATCATTGCAATCTGTTAAAGGGCCCCACCATTTTGCAAATATTAGTACGATATAGACCTAAGTTTTAAGTATCGTTCGCTTAATGAATAAGTAATTTAATAATGTATTTATGTGTTTATGTGCATATTAATGTTCCAGCTACGCCATGTTAGGATAGATAATATAATTAAATAAACCAATTAGACTTTGTTTTAACCACATTTATTTTTCACGCCGACCGGTTTCGTAAAAACCGTTCCATCGTCAGGGCAAAATATATACTAATCAATATTACAAAATTATGGGATAAAATACATAATAGGTATCACAGTGGTGGTGGGGGGTTGACTAGGGATTAGTAAAGAGTGGGAGAAGAGATAGAGATTGAGGGAGGGGTGATAGGAAACATATTTAAAATGGGGCTGTAAGATAGGTTTTTTTTATTGTTATTAATAGACTCATTATTAATACTCTTACTTAATTATCATTAATACTAATTATTAATACTCTTACTAAATAATCATTGATACTTATTAATAATACTCTTACTTAATTATCATTAATACTAATTATTAATACTGTACGGGACAAGATCTGTAAACTCTTGCCGCACGTTTAGAAGAAGAAGATCAGGCTGGCCACTTCGACGCTTCAGAGCAGGTTAGGAAGGAAGGGGGAAGGTGTATTCCTTGAGGGGGGAAATGCCTTGAAAAAGGCAGACGATTTCTTGCAAGGAGCTGGTGAGGGTGAAGAGAAAGTCACGGTCGGTTTTCAGGCCGGGTGAAGATGCAGGCGAAGTAGGTAGAAGGCGTGTTGAATCCGTGAGAATACTCTGCTTTTTTAGAATTGCATTCGTCGTTCAAGTACTTCGGTGCGATACCGTGCGGCGAATTGGGCAGTTTGAACTCGTGAATATTTCGCGAGCTGCCGTAGATCCTGTCAATCTTGGATCGACTTGATCAAAAAATTAGGATGTGAACCACGACCTTCTGCTTGAATTGAGCCTATTGCAATCTTCACCTATTTTTTATTAAAGAAACCAAAATTATTACAAAGTATGTCATGGGGGTCAAAGTAGGACAGGTGATACTTTGCCGTCGAATTACAAAAAAATGCATTGTACAAACATAAATTGAGTAAGTTTATTCGATTCCGCGGGTGCTAATGAACAGATCAGAAAAGATCGTTTATTTAGATCAGTCACCGCAGCCGCAGGAATCGCTTACAAAGACAGACAATTTTGATAGAACAATAATTATTGACAAGTTTTGTGGGTCGGAGAGGCTCGACCAATGAGCGCCCGCTCTGCTTTCGGGACCGTCGCCGGGAGCGACCGTAGAAGTGGCGGGGGTCGGAGAAATGTCCCGTTAGTGGCCAGTAGCGGCTCGGCACGAAAACGACGTTCAGGGGCGTAGAAAAAGAAGACGATAACGTGCACTGTTTATCATCACTTCTTCGAAACCCCCGGAACTACGCTTGTCGAAAGCCAATATGAACTGAAATGGGGCGTTTGCACAAATCCTTATTTTGTGCAAACATAACAAGACAGGGATGCGTATCTAGTCGCCTCTATATCAGGTTAAAATTAAAGTCGGGCGTTGCACAATTAAATCATTTGTGCAGACATAACGAACAAGACAGGGATGCGTATCTAGTCGCCTCTCTGTCGGGTTGTGGTCGGGTCGTCTGTGTGAGCCCAACGAGTACTACATGCTAGCTCGATTGAGGAACGTATCTAGTCGTCGCTCGTTCGAAGCTGCACGAACTCAGTAGTTGATGACGTATCTAGTCGTACCCCCTACTGAATTATGTACTAGTTTTGATGTTACGCAAACGGAGGGTATTACAAACTTTGATAGTCACGTCTGGTATATTTACTCTTACTAAATAATCATTGATACTTATTAATAATACTCTTACTAAATAATCATTGATACTTATTATTAATACTCTTACTAAATAATCATAAATACTAATTATTATTACTCTCACTAAATAATCATTAATACTAATTATTAATACTCTTGCTAAATAATCATAATACTAATTATTAATACTCTTACTAAATAATTAGTAATGCTCATTATTAATACTCAATAATAGACTGTGACACCTATTATGTAGGTTTTGCCATAATTTTGTCATATCGTTTAGTAAATATTTTACCCTGACGATGGAACGGTTGTTCCGAAACCGATCGGTGTGAAAAATAAATGTGGTTAAAACAAAGTTTGATTATTTCATTCGATTATAATGCATAACCATAAAGTGATAGCTTCATACGATAGTAGAAATAAAATAGTTGAATACAGTTTGGCAAGATGATCGCCAGTATTCTATGAAGAATAGGGTAACTACCCAGAAGCAGAATATTCTAATGGAAATTGGGATCATTATAAAACCAAAAGTTTATTGCTCTAACAGAATACCGCGAAGGCATGTCACTTCTGGAGTTATCTAACTTTATAATAAATATTTCATTTTCTGTTGTTAACCACGAAATTATGTAATGCGAGTACATGAAAAACGTTGAAAACGAAGAAAATAAACAATCTGTTTACGTAAAAATGCTTTGTTATTTCAAACATTTATTCTCTTCACAAAGCACACAACGTTTACGCAACATGAAAGGACAAAACACCGGTTGACGCGTTACCGGTTGACTGGTTACCATATTGTATTTATTCTGTTTACAACATTATGAATTTCTATTGACAAGAACGAAGTCGGTAACAAACAATGAAACAATAGATTCAAACCATAACATGTTTGAAAAATATCCCTTGTGTAAGAGAAATTTTATTTTTTCCTCCCTCAAGACCGATTGTTAATTGTAATGAACATTGCGTAACTTCTGGGCAAGTTACAAAAACGTGTTCGTAAACACTGTCCAGTCCCTGGGGAGAAGGGGGTAGTGCCTCGTGGGGTTGGGCGACCTTGTAGATAAGTGGAAAGGTTGCGGTAAAGGATCTTGAACGTGTTATTTCTGAATGGTGTCAAATGTTTTGGTATACCAATAGCTTACAATATTTATGAAGTATGGTTAATATATTTAAAAACTGAACCAATAATAGGTTTGCTCTCAAGTATCTTAATTATCAATTACAGAAAAATGTTATAAGTCTAGCCTATATGGGATGGTGGAAATGGATCTAATCTGTGTATACTGTAGAGTAATATGTATTATATTAATGTTATCTATTGATTTCCGGTTTGAAGTTTTCAGGGACTAAGTCAAAAAAGTCGAACTCACTCTATGAAGTGTTCAAAATGTTTGAAGCGCGGTGTATAAACGTGTTTTGTTTTGAGTTCGTGTTGCGTTGAGGGAGGCTTAGTGTGTGATTTTGTCTGGTTTGTCTGATGGGCACTCTTAACTGAATTATGAAAACTGTTACACGATATTTTAAAATAATTTCGATATAGCGGCCACCTGTAAAAGTGCAAACTTGTATGAATGTTGCTTAACCGTCGTTACAACAAATAAAGTATCATAAACCATTTCCAGAGTGGAACATACTCTCAGAATCATACTTGCAGAAAATGCGACCTATGGAGACCGCTAGCGACCAGAACGCTCTGCTGCAACGCGGGCTGGCAGATAGCTTTTTGTTGATCTTGTAGGTCGTGCTCAAATATTAACCTATTGATGATTCTCTTACTTTCCTTTGCCAATTTGTTATATGCTGATCTGTTTTCTGACGCTCAAGATGTGTTGTAGGCTCGGTAAGCCGCATTTTTTCGTCGAACTGCTTCGGAGAATTGTCGACTGAACCACGGCTTTGAGCCTACACCAGTTTCTTTAAGGGTTTATTTAATGAGGCCATCCATCGCGGATATGATGACTTCACCAATTTCCTGGGCACATCTGGAAGGATCCGGAATCTAAAAACAGAGAGCTGACCATGGGAAAGCATTAAAGTGAGCCCGCAGACCGAACCAATCTGCTGACGACATTTTGTGCCACATTTTTCTCTACAGCCTTTCGATTGGCGGTCTGAAGTTAATAGGGATTGATGTCATCACCAGGCAATGGTCGGACGATCCTATAAGCGCTATATCATAAATCCCATAACCACGTGGCTCGGTAGTTAAAAATATGTCTAACAGATTGGAGCGGTGAGTCTGGACATCAGGAATCCTCGTAGGCTCCTGAATCAGTTGATCCAACCCATGGCAAAGGGCAAAGAATTTCGCCTGTCGGTCAGCCGAGTTCGTTGAACATGAGAACTTTAACCACGGTTCATTATGAACATTAAAGTCCCCCATAACAACAAACCCGGCCGAAGGGTAGCGGGGTAAGAGGTATTTTTCATCAATAGGTATTTATCATTTATTATCAATATTTTCGCTCAAATGTTTAAATAGCTCGGATGTGTTTGATTCGCCTGAGGTTTGGTGAGCGGTATCAACATGCATAAAATCTTACCGTACTGGCAAGACTGACGAGCACCCACATTATTCCAAATCTGGAATTTTCCAGAGTCAGTTTTTTAACAGTCGCACACAGTTGACGTCAGCTTGGCTATACAAACAAACACCTCCCTTTGGTCTGCCTACGTGGGTGAAGCCCAGGCAGTCCAGATAGGAGACGTCAGGAGGCTCGATTATTTGTGTTTCTTCTATCAGAGAGAAATAGAAGTTTTGGGAGTTGGGATTGAAGGTGGTGGTGAACATAATTTAAATTTTTTTGCAGGCCTCGAATGTTGGTAAAATTCACCAACATGTTTGGCCTCCACCGGGGACGCCTACTACTCTCCGTTGTAATGATATTGTTATTATTTATATTTTGGGATTGCATGTTTTTTATGTTTTTGTTGGGGTTTTTAGAAGAAAGGGAAAGCGAGGGAAAGATTAGGTATAAAGGGTGGGTAGGAAGCTGGGGGTCAGGGTATCCAGGACTGACGGACGTATGAATCCATCCCACCCACTGCGGTGCAAGGCTATGGGTCGGGAGAGTCCGGCTGGGAAGGGCTCCCAAGGCGCCCCAAACGCTACTGCTGAGTCCCCTCCAGTCACGAAACGGCACAACAGCAGCGGCGGGGTTTTAATACTCGCTGATGGGGCACCCCACCATCGTACTATCGAGCAGCCTGGACAATAGTAGCCTATTGTAAAGGGTCTCCCTCAACCAGTCACTCCCGATCCGACCCACCACGCAGTAGGTGAGCCAACGCACCCGTAACCAGGACCTGGACAAACCTTACCCCATGAACCCGGGCACCCTTGCTAAATCACGAAACGTAGCGAACCACTTGGGGTGACCTATAGCAGAATCTTACAAAAAATGATTTCTGGGGCGGCGGTACCCATACCCCTTTTCCAAAAAAGTAGTATTACATTAAACTGTGATAAATTAAATTAAAACACGCTTTATATGTCAATTTATTCATAATATACGATGTTAACTAGTTTCTGCTAAACATGGGCTTTCTTCAAACTCTTCTAAACGGGCGGAGAACGAAAAAAAATTGTTTTCTACGTACATCCTTATGTGTAGTGAAAACTAAAAAGTTGATATTGCATAATATATTACCAATAAAGTGGTAAAGTAAATCAAAGTTGGCCAAAGTGGTTTTACGAAGTTCGTTTTTATTTTCTTCAACCACAAAGTGATTACTTTCTACAAAAATATAAGTTTGTTTAATAAAATGAAACAAGGCAACTTTATATTAAGTGAGTATTTATTAGGTCCAATTATGTATTATTTATATATATTTGTTTAACCAATTTATGAATGAAGATGATACTGAATGATTTCTAGCAGTGATTTGCAAACATGTATGGACTTTTTACAAAAATACTACATTGGACTTTTAAAATAGTTTCTATAATTTATACATATAAAATCCTCAAATACAAAGGTATTTATTATACCTGAAATAAAAACACACACTTCAGAATATTTACTTGATGGTACTCCTACATCGTGTACTTGTGAAAATATTAAACTTATGAAAGAATATGGTTATTTAGATAGCATTGATTCTTGTTTTGATTGTGTTGATTGTATTGATTGTTTTGATTGTATGGATTGTATTGATTGTATTGATAGTATTGATTGTTTTTTTCAAGTGGGATTTACAAATAAATATAGTTTGTGTACGACTAAGCAATTGTTAGCAGATTATACAAATTAAAGTTATTTGTTCCAATCTGTACACTTCGAATAATTTATTTATCATTAGCTGAATCTGTTATAAGATTATGGAATTACAGCATGAAGACTTACCTGTAAAACAAATATCGATCATGTTCAATCACTGCAAAATTCATTGGTTAAATTATTAGCTCATAAAAGTTTATACGAACAAAGGCAAAATATTCCATACTTTTACCAGTCTTAAAATTCTTTCAGTAAGAACAATTCTGTGGTACAAAATTATATTTCACCATATTAATAATCTTATATGTTACATAAATAGACTAGAGCACACTTACAATACTCGTCTCAATTTAAATGGAGGATTAATGGTTCCCAAGCATACACATAAATATGGACAAAAAACGTTAGATTACATGATTCCTAGCTGTTTAAATATATTACTTGTTGAATTTAAAAAAATGGCATTAAAATAAAAGAGTTCATAAATATATTAAAGACTTGGCTAGCTGAAAGAAACTATTTGTATTAGGTAATCAGGAAATATTATTTTATGTACGATTTATTATTATTACTTACGTTTTTTTTATACGTATAAGTAGAAATATGTTTGAACGAAATTATTATGAAATGTTTTTGTTTTAATGATTTAAGTTTGTTAAACAAGTTTTTTTTAAATTTTATGTAGATAAAATATAAAATACCTCAACTGTAAATTCGTTATAAGATTTTGAATGACAAGCACCCGTTAGTCAAAGTACGAAAAAATAGTTTATACCTAAGTGCATATTTTAACAAAACTTTTTTGTCAAAAGAAGTCAAAACAGAACAGAATAAAATAACATGTTAGCTTAGGTTAGATTAGAACAGATAACTTTTTTATTGTTCCGTTTTCCCATTGAACACTTTCATCCATAAGGTCTACTTACCTACAATTCATTTTGTACAATGAGGCATTTGATAAAAAAAAACTTCTTTACGACAACTTTATAGCGGCTTAATTTGATCGCCGAAGCTGATTGAATAGAATAAAAAATTCCCAACACTAAAATTATACGCAATAGTGCCAAATACTCTAAAATGATCATACCCCCAGGTCCTGATATTTTATGGCAACATGCTACACAAGCGCCCTGCGTAATGCTTATTTTTTGAATTTTCGATTAATATAATTTATGAAGAATATATTTCACAGAAAGTCTATTAAAATGTATGGAAAACCCCATTTCCCCCAACTCGCGCCGCTAGGGGCGTCGTTGCCATATCAATGTATGGAAAATTTCATATTTCTACGGTATTTGATAGTACCTACCAAAGCACCGATACAGAGGAACGTTTTCAGCAAAAAAATAAAGTTTTCGTGTTTTAATTCATTTATAACCTCAAACAACATAGTGATTACTTTCGAAAGAGCTCGGAAAACTAATTAATGCCCCTGGTCCTTCGTGTACTGGGCAGCTTTGACGAAGTTATTTGAAAATCCAGAACGGTGATTGGTGATTTTTTTCCGGCCGACCCTGCCTCCTACCAAAATCGGTTTCTACGTACCGGCCATCAGGCGCATTATCTTATTTGCCAAGCTCTAGTATGAATTGTTATTATTTTTCACAGTTGTCAAACGTATTATTGTTTTTAGGACCACATGGGGCGGCATGACCAGGAGACGTCTTTCGCCCCTTCTCTTCATGCACTTCCTAATTCTGGCCCTCCCATCTCTCCTGTCTGCTATTGAAAACCTGCAATATGACGTGAGTACTTTTACAAAATACACACCATCGAAAAACACGTGTTTATGAAAATCAAAGAGATAATAAGTTTAAAAATATACACAAGCCCCACATTTCATTATCTGTTTTTGTGTTTAATTCGTAGAATTCCATTTATTTATTTTTTTTAATGTAAATCAAATTTAATAATGTTATTATTAAGTTCTGCCAGTATTTTTAGTTTTTATTATTGTGACAGCTGTTTCCGCTTTTAAGGCCATTTTCAAACTGTAGTTAATCCACATTGTGACGACTTATTTTTATGATTTATTTACTCGCACTCCTTTTCAATTTGGTCGGGTAATGATTTATTATCGGTAGAACCGATTTAGTTAGAAAACAATTAAAATTCTGAATTCTGTGAGGTTTTCACATTTATAATGTGTTTACTTGTATTTAATTGACAATATTTTCCTAATTGATTTATTTAAATGTGTTGTATTGTTTTGATAATGTGAACATACTGAGAAGCGATGAAAATATAATTTTCCTTACTTTATTAATGTTATATTAGGATCATTCATTCGTTTGTTAATTTCTAATTGTTCAAGTAAATTTAATCATAGGCCCTTTCTTTCTATATTTAAGAATCCAAGTTTGTTGTTGTCAAGCGGGACGTCATTATTTACTAAAAGAAGTTCTGCGAATTTCGAAGAAGTGCTTTTATTTTTATAACATCTTATAGGTTCTTTGAATCTAGTTGAGAAAGCCCTTCCCGTCTGCCCTATATAGGTAGACTTCCCAAATACACAAACTCATCGACCTGCTCCAAATAATCACCATTCACAACTATATTGCATACTCTTTTCGTACTCTCTCTTTCGAACGCCATGACTTTAGACTTACTTACATTCATCATTATCTTATTCTTCATACATACTTAGTTCATCCTAGATACGAGGGCCTGTAGATGGCCTTCCATACTGTTAGCAATCAGTATCGCATCATCAGCATACAACAGGCAACATACTTGCAGATTACTCATTTTCGCGCCCAAACCTACCTCTTTCAATTCTTGCATATTCATGTATTATCCATGTATAGATTGAATAACCACGGTGACATTACGCAGCCTTCCTTAACATCTTTTGTGATGTCAAACCACCCCGTAAAATCACCGTTTGCCCTAACCATGCAACGTTTCCCTCGTACAGAGATGCGATTGCCTGTATAAGATTCATATTAAATCCATACATGAACATCACCTTCCATATTTTTTTCTGTCAAATAGATCGAATGCTTTTTGCAGATCAACAAAAGCACAGAAAAGTTTCTGGTTTTTTGCCAGAAACTTCTCTGTGAGCATACGCAACGAAAGACAACTGGAAAGGTTAGTCACGTTTTTGTGTGTTCTTCGATTTTTTACTTTAGGTTCGTTCTCTGAGGCATCATCAGTACGATTGAAGTGAAATTTTAGATTTGCTTTATTTTTTATGTCCTCGTCAGCTTTTCTTCAAAAAATCCAAAAAAATGATAGCTTTTAGAAAAAAATTGTTAATAATTGTTAATCCTATGGTGGAATTTCCTAGTTTTGGTCGGAACTTGATAGCCGTTTTCTGGGGCTTCATCAGTCCGATTGAAGTGAAATTTTAGAATTGCTTTGTTTGCTTTGTCCTTATCAGCATTTCTTCAAAAAATCAAAAAAATCGATTTTTTCGATTTTTTACAAAAATTTTTTTTAGTAAAAAATCGAAGAAAAACCAAAACGTGACTAACCTTTCCAGTTGTCAAAAACAAACCACTGATCCAAAATGGCTGATAATACTAACATATGATAAACATATGTGTACCAACATAACAACAAAAAAACGATAATCCAATTCAAAATTCACCTTTTCTTTTGAACACACCTCGTACATATAAAATATGAAATAAAGTGTAAAAGAAGTAAGTAGGTACAATATAACAGTATGTAGTTACAGCGTAATTATCGCAATGAATAATAGTTTAACCTGTGCTTATTATAACAGCAGGTTGTACAAAAGAGTATAAGAAGTAGTTTAGTGCATAATATAATAACATAAGTATAAAAGAAGTGAGAAGGTAGATACTATGTAAGTAGCTAGTTTCAGCGCAATAGGTGGGTAATAAAGGCAGTAGATTTATAATTACTATGACGTTGTAAAACATGAACAGTTTATAATATACGTGTTTATAAAACAGCAAACCTTTATTATGACTGATTGGGTATTTTACAGAAACATAACATAACAAAAATAACAATAAAAACGATGTACATGAAAAAAAAACTTAATAAATTTAATAAAAACATTCAAATAAACTGATTTTTAGCTAAGTATGTTTAATACGAGAGATGGAAAGATTGATAGGGATATTGAAAAAAGGGTGAATGCAGGAAACTCCATTAACAGAGGACTGAATGCGGTTGGCTCAAACAAAAAGTTGTCCAAAGAAGCGAAGCTAGCAGTCCACAATGCAGTGCTGATACCGACCCTGATGTATGGCAGTCAGGCATGGAACTAGCAGAGGAAGAATGAAAGTAGACTGAATGCTATAGAAATGAGATCTCGAAGACGAATGTGTCCAAGGCTGATGTATGCGTAATGAGCAAAATTAAGAAAGGGACGCTTAGATGGTTGCGGTATGTAGAACGAATGAACGAAGAAACGAGTGTAAGGAGAATATATGACGCGAATGTGGATGGAAGAAGAAGCCGGAGACGTCCGAGGAAGACATGGTACGATCAAGTGAATCAAATACTTGAGTCGGGCCATGTCAGAATCCGGAATAATAGAAGAGAATGTATAAGACGTTGTATGAATGTGAATGAAGCAAGAAGTGTATGCCAAGTCGAGTTGTTTGGCGGTCCGTCCTCTCTGCCTGAAACGGCGGGGAAGCGGCATATATTACGCAGTGCTTACTTATACCTATGTGTGTACATCATTTGTATTATGGTTCATCCGACCAGAAGATAGATAGACTTGAACTAAATACTAACACATTTATAAATTTATTCTTATGTATATAGAATTATGTATTTAACTCAGTTTCATATATTCTTCACAACAACCATTAATTATTCATCCATTAAAGCTCGTACTATATTTTCGTGAACTAATCTACGTATTGTGATACGTGAATAATGAGAAAAAATCGTCTTATTTACTACGAGATTTCATTTACGAACAGTTAAAAATAAATCGAATGCATGTTTCAATCAAATATATCGACTGGTCTCCCACGTGTTGTCTCATTCCCTTCAAAGGCCCTAAATGGATCCTCGTCCCTCGTGTTCTCTCATTCCCTCACCCGAATACACACGTATTTGATCCTCTAGGAATATCCTATACCACGCCGTTCGTTCCACAAATCTATAAATAATGTTCTAAATGACGGCCTCCATGGTCGAGGGGTAAGGCTCTCGACTACGAATCCGAAGGCCGCGGGTTCAAATCCCGGCGTGCGCAAGTAATTTTTATTTAATTAATTTGTGTTGTTTCACAATTAATTAATTTAAAAATAATATAAGATATATTTGCGCACGTTCCAGAGTGGAAGATACTCTCAGTATCATTCTGGTGAAAGACCACCATTCAGAATTGAAACCTTGCTTGAAATGGCTTTTAGCCGTGTTTGGTGACCAGATCTGAATAGCCAGGTATTTCTCCTTTTCCCCACCTCCCTCTCCCCCCTTCTCCTTCCCCTCCCTAATACCTTCAGCCTCACAACAGTCCCCAATTGGGAATGCCATAGTCTCACTGGCTCCAAACGGTTGGGATCAGTCTGGGACTCTTGTGCGGTATTCATATAAAAAAAAAAAATTAAAAAAATGACAGACTAAGAGTTAAAAAGAGGCACTCAAAATGATATGATGAAATGATTCTTTAGATAAACGAAGGAGTGACTTGAGGAACGGCTGTGCGTCCTGTTTCATACAAAACTTCATTTTGGATTTGAAGCCAAAATACTCATGATCTTTTTTTTTTCATCAAAGGGTATAGTAAATATCTAGTACAGATTAGAAGTAATTTAATTATTTTTCTTTTACGTTATTATATTTCATAACGTAAAAGAAAAATAATTCAAAGAATTGATTTTTCGGGATTTTACAGGCTCCTTTAAAAATTATTTGGGGGCTAACGGTGATATAAAAAAAAATACCCTGTCTGCTTTGAAAATATAATGAAATATAAAAAAAATATTTATAAATAAGCATTACGGTGGACTTTAAATAAAATGAAAAACGACGAATTTACGCTGGAACACAAATTTGCCGTACGTAATTTAAATACGATACGAAAAAAAATACATATTTAGTTTTTTATATTTTTATTTACGTAGTCATATTTATATAGCAAATACGATTTTTTTTTAAATACATATACGAGTACTTCATAATTTAAACCAAAAATAAATAAAATATTTCTCATCCGTACTAGATATTTACTAAACCTTTCATTTAAAAAAATATATCATTCAGTTTGGATGGGTATTTTGGCCTCAAATCCAAAATTAAGTTATTTATGAAATAGGCAGCGCAGCCGTTCCTCTTAAATACCTTTTGCATTTTCCGAGCATTTAATTATTTGTATTGTTGTCTCATCCAGTTCAACGTCATTTCCCATATACTCAAAAATAAGGGATTGCTCTTCCTCAATCAACACTCTATTAATTATGGATACCATTCTCCGTTGTCCAGAATGTCGAAGCTCGACAATCCTATTCAAGGCATTGAACTTTTTTGTGGAAATGATTTTTGTCATTCTTTACGCCAATACACTTTAGCTATTTTTTTTGTTCTATCTATTGACCTACCTAATCATAGACTCCATCAGAATCGTATTCATATTTTTGTCTTAATTGTCAATAATTTCACGTGGATATGTGTGTTTGGACAGTAGAATCATTTTTAAGGGATTCTTGCTTATGTAGTGGTGTACTGTATCGTAGGACTTCTACGGGATAAAAGGGGACTGCGGGCGGGTGTTCCAAACTATTTCGAACCAATTTTAACCACTATCGGTGTTCACCACTACAAAAGCAAAAATATTTATAAAACGATTAGCAGGTACACGCAAATAGTATCCTTTTATAATTTATTTATTTTTTCATTTCCATTTATATGTGTAGTTATTATTTTACCGTGGACACCAGTCCGTAAACCAATAATAATGCCTCGTTTCCCGGCAGGCGGACGACAGCGGCGTGGAGTCGGCCCTGCGCGCCGTGCACGCCGTGAGCAGTAACGCGCGCGGCACGCTGTGCATCACGCGCGCCTGGCTGTCGCTGCCAGTGCGTCTGGACGCGCGCAGTTACAGCGCCGCACGAAGCCAGGCGCGTCTGGCCGCCGCGGTGCTCGCGCCGCTGGGACCTGCACCTCCGCAAGGCGAGTTGTTTTACTGTTTTTGTTATAAATGCGTATTTTATGTGATTTGTTATTTTTTTATATCGAATTTCAGATCAGCAAATATACTAAGTTGAACTCGAAATAAACGCTTTAAGCCTTACCACTCCATTATCTTTTAAAATATTTGTTGTCAGCGAACTCTAATTTAAATAATGTCAAAATATTAATTTATTGATAGGCAGTTACAAAAAGATTATTTTATAGTAAAACAAAAACCGAAAACAGTCAAAATCTTATTAAAACGTGAATTTAAATGTTTTTTTTATCGAATAATCACAAGAAACAACCTCACGTGTCAAGTTTTGCGCGCGAAAATACACCGCGCGCGCACATCTTATATCGTCGGCCGCCAGCCGACAACTGAGTTGTAGCGTACAAATAGTGATGTCGGCTGATACCCGACAAAGGAATGGTAAGGGTTAACCATGCGAGCGCTCGGTTCTTAAATTTGAATACGAAAATCTCTTGTATGTTTTAATGATGCGGCTATGTGAGTCTACTATTCCGCGATGCAAAGGGCTATGGCAAGATCCGAATCGTGGTTCCATCCATTTGTAAAACCACACCTGTTCATTCTATGCATTAATCAATTGGATATTGCATCAGTTTTAAAATGAATGTACGGGAATGTACTCGTACATGATCTAAAAATGGGTACTTAAGGCCACAGGTGTTTTAATTATCCCACTCTAAACAAAAATCCTCCTTTCTATCAAGACTTATCTATTCAACATTTCATCTCTTCTAGTCTGAACTCGCAATACTTTTCCAAATTATTTGGTAATATTCCCATTTGAAGAATATTAATTTTAATTCGCCTTCCCTCTTTTCATTTAGTGAAACGATGGCCAATAGCACCCTTGAAGGATGAAAGGTATTAATACCTACACGCAATGTCGTGCAGTCCATAGAGGCTGAAAAGCTTTGACTACCCTAACAAAAATTAATCAAAAATAATTTAAAAAATAAATGAAATAAAAATAAAAGGTAACAATTTCTATTAGCAAAACTTAAATCACAAAGTTACCGCGGAAACCTGCCGCCTTGTGGCCATGCATTTGACTTCGTGAATTTAGTTTTTTGCGGGATACATAACGCAAGGCCATGCATCCCCATACTACTTACGCTATAGCTTTTTAGCCTTCATTTCTAGTAATTTTTGCACAGTGGAAAAATTATCGTTTTTAATTTGGGTACATAATGTTATCCCTCCACCAAAGGGTTTATTCGTCTCATAAGTCGTTCATTTTTTAGATTTTAACTTCATCGCTAGATTAAAGACTAATGTGAGAACATCTGTGAAGGAAAAAAGAAATAACAAATATTTGAGCGAAGAATATCATTATTATAATTTTTATTTAATATAAATACAAATAGAATATTTAGTAGTACAGATATAAGAAATTAGGTGTTCCTTAACTCTAATACTGAAATTTCTATTAATTGTTATTATTTAAGCGTAAAATATGATTGGCAAATGTGTAATAATAACAATTATTCTGAATTTGCCAATCATATTTTATAAACCAATATTTGATATAAATTTTGATATAAATAAAGGTTCAAATTTTTTACATACAAATACAACCGGTTTACAATTAGACAAATGTGAAATTTATTAAATCAGTAAATGTGTTAATAGTGAATTAAATATAATTAATAATCAAACATGTTTTTTTAAATATATAATATTTATAATATTATAATAATAATAATAATAATCGGATGATTTTTATAGGGCAGTTTTTGTGAAAAATGACCTCAAGGGCGCTGTACAAATCTTACTTCCTATTCTTACATTATTCCTATATTAATTAAAAAAAAAATTTCGACAATATCATTACACATTATTTATAGACCATATAAAGAGATGCAGTTAGATTATCAAAATTAAATACGGCTTGGTCTAAGTTTTCATACATGTTTAATTGAAAAAAAAAAAGCTAACTGTATTTATTCCTTATGATATATTGCAAGACGCTAATACAAATGATAGGAGTTATGTGAAGTTGGGCGACGGGTGGGGACTGCGGCCGGGGGTACTGATCCTTTCTTCCAATCTTCTTTGTCTTGTTGGTGACGGGACGCTTGGTGTTGGTTTGCCCGTACGCCAGGTGGCGCTCGTCGGCCGGCTTCAGGATCTGGAAAGAGTACATCAGCGTGTTGTCTATTTCTCACCCCAGCCGGTGGTATCCTTGTCGGGGTCGGGCCACAGCAGGTCGCAGAGCAGCCTTGTCGGGCACGTCCGTGGGCCGCATGATGCACCGGATCTGCTCCGTGAACTGGAGGTCAGAACTCAGGTCGCCGTGACAGCAGAAGATCTTCTCGTCAAATGTTTTTATTTCCGATTGCGCCTTTCTCGGTAGCCATGAAATCTAATTTTGCGGATTGCGGTTGTGGTACAACGTTCAAGGTTATACAATTATATCTTTGCAGCTATTAAAGGCTCCAAAATAGCACATTCACCATTAAGTTTTTGTTTTTTTAATTTTTTTATTAACATTTTTGATTAATTACTTACCTACTTTAATCAATATTTGTTTATGTTTATAATTTGTCTATTCGTACATTATTGTGTTCTATGTTTATCATTTGTCTACTATACTTGACATTATTATGTTTTAGTATTCCATATATTCCTGATGAGGAAAGCATCGCTTTCGAAATATGTTGAAATGTATATGTAATTTTTAAATCATTTATTAATAATAATAAGTATTTATTCCGGTATGTGGGGAAGTTAGTGCAGTCCCACACATTCCATACAAAATATACATGCAATAGTTATAAAAATACATATACAAAGTTTAAGAAATAAAATAATAATACGATAGTAGGTGAATATACATCGCACATAAAACAAATATTTAAAAATATAAATAAAATAACTAATAAAATTAAATACATCAAAATAACGCCTTTAAGGTACTGCGGCATTCAAGTTGTGAAGGGCCAATATCTTTCTCCAGTATGCGTCGATGCTGGAGGCTGGACTGAGGCGGCTTCCATGATGAAGATATTCCTGGAGCTGTTTATTCTTTCCCTCATTCCAGTCACCCTGGATCTTATAAGGGCTGAAAAACCGGAAACTCGCCCCTCCGTGAATATACCGGAAGTGCTGCAGTATCTGGGGAGGCAAACATTATGCGGAAGGCGTTATTATACTGTACACGAAGTCTTTCCATACTACTATTTTTATAGTTTGCCCAGAGTTCGCACGTGTACAACGTTGCGCAGAAGGCAAGGAAAAGAGTCCTTTCACAGCTGTACTACAAAGGCGAAATCTTCTACTGAGCATGTTCGATTTTACGCTAAGAGCTCGTCTTTGCCTATCTATATCATCATCATCCATCAGAGTACTGGTGATTATGTGTCCTAGGTATTTAGTTCCTTCAGTCACCTTCAGGATCACACCGTTCAGGGTAGCTGCAGGAATATTAGTCGGGCCTTGTCCATATCGTATAACCAACAGACCCGTTTTATTGGGGTTATATAACATGTTTGTTTCTTCAGCAAACTCTTCGCAGATCTTCAGGAGAATGCGCAGCCCTCTTATAGACGGTGCCATCAGTACCATGTCGTCCGCATAACTGATCTTGTTCAGACACTGTCCTCCGATTTGGCAGCCTACCCTTGCATTGTTTAGCCTTTCGGTTAGTTCGTCCATCTAAAGGTTGAACAATATCGGGGACATACAACCACCCTGTCTGACACCGCTCTTTAGGAGGAAAGGTTCGGAAAAATCATCTTTCCACTTTACTAGATTTTCCTGGTGTCTGTGCCACAGCTCGAGGATGCGTATCACCTCCGATGATATGCCTCTATCCCTGAGTTTAGCCCATAACAACGGGTGAGAAACCCTGTCGAAGGCCTTACTCAGGTCAAGGAAACATGCGTATGAGGTGGTTTTCTTATTTCTATAGTATTTTAGTGTTCTTTTCACTGTAAATATGGCTGCATCGGTAGAGGCCTGCTTTTTGAAACCCATTTGGTTGTCATTAGTTTCCATGCTGGGACCGACCCGATCCAGTAGTAAACGTTCGAATAATCTTGCGATGGCAGTACAAATTAGAGATCGGTCTATAGCTTTCCTAGGCGGTTGAGTCCGATGATTTAGATTTGAGAATGGGTGTGTTATTATGGTTCTTGTCATATTATTTGGTAATGACGCCAAAATATTTAATAATGAAGCCACAAAGTGAATACCAATCTTTTGAAGAAATTACAATATAATTATTATCTCGAATTGGCGAACATTTGAGAACGTACTGTTTTTTTCCACCGTTTTATCAATTGATTGTTTTTTCTGAGATTTTTCAACTACTACTCCACTACGGTTTTAACAACACAATCAGCGGAGGGAATAAAAAAAAATTACAAATTCGATGCACACACACTGCCTTTGCTCATAGAGCAATGCATACCACTCCTTGTACATTGAAGAAAATACTACGATGTTCACCCAAATTTGTCACTGAACACCTGTACTAAGGTGAAAAAATTCGTGAAGTTCTTACGTTGCTGCGTAATATCAGGCGTATTTGCTTATTTTTTGTGACACCATAAAAAAATTGTCTTGAAATGCGATTTTCGCAAACCTGGTTTAGTATGGAATCTAACAGTATTGTGCAAATCGAATTTATAATCCGGGGAAACTGTCGGGCGATTTCACGTTGAACATCCGCTGCAGCGAAAATTGGATCACACCACCACCGCCTACGGGTAACGGAATAATTAGCAAAACATCGCCTGGGGGAAAGACAAGGGAGATGCATATATGATATAGCCTTATACGCTATTTTACAAGTCAATAATGTTATCCGGGCAGGTGACCAAAAGATTACTCCATGTATTTTGTTATTCCACAGTCAAGTTAATCAATTTGGTGGTTTTTCGAATGTTTTTGTTTCAACACCTCGTATATTGTGGTGTGATAAATGAGAACGAGGTTTATAATAATGACGTAATATCTTAATTTCGACTGTTTCATACAGATGGCAATGTCGGCAAGACAGTACAGTAGTGATATCTGAGAACCTCTCAAGGTCAGACAGACAGATTACTACCATTAAATTAGAAGGAGCTTAGCTTCCTGGCTCTCCAAATCCATCATACTAGAGATTCCGTGTATCCTATTATCCATTAATGAATGACCAAGTGTTTATTGTAATCGGAGATTTATTTGTCAAGAGATAAATACTTAACAAATTTAATGTTACTTATTCGACCAGTTAAGTCGACAAGTAGTTAACAAATGGCAGGAAGCGGTAAACATTCATAGACAAGTAAATTGACAATAGTTATATAGTAATCAATGAACACTCATACCAACAATGATTTGAAGTTTAAAGCGATGAAAAACTTTCTCGAGATTTTGGCATTCGTGGATGTGAAAACACTTCAAAAAGTGGTGATGATTCC
Source organism: Halesus radiatus (assembly GCA_022606495.2). Lineage (NCBI taxonomy): Eukaryota > Metazoa > Arthropoda > Insecta > Trichoptera > Limnephilidae > Halesus > Halesus radiatus. The sequence continues at coordinate 19,346 of JAHDVE020011249.1, read as the reverse complement.
AAAGTTAGAATGAGTAGAAGCTGTGTTCTCAATTACCCATTACAAGAAGTTTTAATTTTAATCAGATCAGGAGTGGTTACTTTCATAAAATGTTAAGGTTTAAATTCAATATAAATCTTCTACGGTAGTGATTTTCAAGTAATAAATTAACATATTTGTTTTCTGTGTAATTACTGTTTTTAACACTCGATTAATTTATATTTTTCAGATTCAGAAAATTTATCGGTCCAAATAAAGGTAAAGTTCACAGATTTATTTCGCACTGGTAATCCCAATATACGTTACACAGTAACGACGCCCCTGACAGGATAGTTAACATAAGTGTGTCGAAGTCACGTTAGATTGCATTATTTGCAACATGCGATGTTGTACATACTGGAGGATTTGGTTAGAAACTCGTTATTGGATAAATTGAAGCACTTACCGGTGACGGAATAATTAGAGATCCTAGGAAGATGCATATTTAGCTTCAAGTACGAGTTACCATCTATGCCCGTTAGGGTGGACCGTTACAGCTATTTTTTCCAGAATTTTAATTTACGCCTTCAAATTTTGACAGAGGAAAAAATATTCCATTCTGCTTTTGGACCTGAGGAATCCATAATTCCTTTTTTAATTATTTGGCTACCCCAAGTTCTATAATTATTTATGGACAAAACCGTATTTGTGAATCGTATATTATAGTGGTTCGGTTTAGTGAGCCGGATCACTAAATCAGCTCTCTGTAAAGACAATCCACATGAAAACTGGACGAAAAAAGGATCGTGTAAGAGCGTCTTAAGGACGTCTTTAGGAGAGCGTGGGAGAAGGCATGGTGCGGGGGGACGCGAACCGTCGTTCAATCGAGCCACATCACCGAACCGGTACACTACAAAGTGATCCGGCTCAGTAAACCGAGCCACTTCGCCGACCACTAGTATATTATAACGTAATTTACAACCAGCACATACCTAAAGTTATTGTTTGACTTTTGATAACAGCCAGCGATCAGAGATTTTAAGCTGAACCGTGAAAAATACCTTGCAAACCTAATGTTTTCACACTTTAATGATCAAATTTCTGAAATGTGAATATTATGTAAAAAATATTTTTGTATCAATTAGTTTTTCATAAATTTCCATAATTGTCTCATATTCAAAGCTCGATTCACCTCGATGTAAGGCTTTAAATGGTCAATGTAATTGTTTATCATTGGAATATGTTTACCACACAACGTGACTGACCACATTATTTATTTAAATAACAAAATCAAAAAATTTACTTACTCTTTTCAAACAATCGGGAATGTCCTCAGAACGAAAGGTTTGATTAAGATCTAACATACGTGGCTCTCGTCCAATCACTAATAGAATTTGGTATTATCGGATGATAATATTTTTAATGTACTCGTTAGAACACAAAAAGCCATCATAAAAATTATACTTAAAGTTCCTGTAAGAACTAGCACTGACGAAATCTTCAACAAACTTAACATTATGTCAATAGAAAAAAATATGCTCTGAAACAATACTACTTTACATACATAAATACAAACCAAACTTATGGCATTTGTAAACCAACTAGTAAAACGTACAGATTATAATGCACACTTTTGTTTTCGTATTCAAAATACAATTTTTTTAGATAAGACGTTATATTCCTAAGTTAAGAATGTTTATGTTTAAGTCGCTAGTATCAACTTTATTTAAATGATGTGACCGCCGCCGTATTCAACGATTCGCCGAAGGACAACAAGTACGTTTTGATGAAATATAATTTATTTCTGGCGAATTTCTGATTGAACCCCCAATTAAAACTGCCACTGGTTTGCATTGTAATGAACACGTTTAGTTCCAATTGATTAATTGTCTACAATATGCCGCCAAGCTGTACATTGACGGTCCACCCCAATACCCGCTTTATGCACCAATCTACGTCTCGTTACATCGCATTACGTGCAACATGCAATCTGCTTACAGCAAGCACGTGCAGTGTGCACTTGCACAGAAACAGATATTTGTGTTGACGAAACTGCATGGGTAATGTTGATATAACTGCTTAGACAGGGTAAAAGCAATCGGAACCTCGGGGACGTAGCACATGTTTGCTTGTTAAGTTTTCCTATTTTCCCTTACTAATCAGTTTACTTTGCGATTTATTTTATCGTGAGCGGAGAAGCAGCAATAAATAATAACACTTCACTTTTTTGGAATAATTTTTAATGGGCTCAATTGACTAAAAAATTATGTATTATAGTACTTTGTAGTGATAAGAAAAATACTACCCTTGCTTTAACTTTAAAGGGAAACGATAAAATGCCCGGAGTGGTGAATATTTAAAAAAAGATATTTTTTTATTATGAAACAATGTGAGAATCATACTATTACTTTTTGACGAATAACGTATATTTAGTTATTTAAAACCAATAGTTTAACGTAGGTGTAGTTTTCTTCTCATTTCTTATATTTCCTTTGAATGGGTCGTTTATAAATGGACAAATTCTCCATAGCGGTCATAAATTGGAAAATTGAGTTTTAGGAAAAACGTATATTTTTTAATAAAACAATGGCTTAGGGCGCCACCGCTTTACTAGCTTTACCCCGCTTTAAGCTGCTTGTACGCGGCCTTTTCACCTGATGACCTCTCCGTACCATTTATTAGGGAGAAGAAAGTCAAGTGGAGGGCCGGGTCGCTTTTCACCGCACTTAATTAGTTTTAAACGGAAAGGTTAGTTCGCAACCAGACGACTTAATCTGGGTTCAAATTTATCTTCATATTTGTAACTTCCTCACTCCCAGCTCCCATGTTACACGTGGTCAACGAAAGGGTCGCGAAAAGTGTCAGACTATACGAGTTATTAACGATAAAGGTTCGTTTAGTTTACAATAGGTAGGTATTTCAAAAAGTTTGGAGAACTGACAAATAGGAAATATTCTACAGAGTAAAAGTAATTGGATTTTGTATTGCCATCCTTAGTTAACGTCCTGGCGAAATGTCTCCTAGTTATTAATGTCCCCTTATGGACAAGTTGCGAGCTTATTAATGTCCATTATTAATGAACAAAGCTTATTAATGTCCCCTTATGGACAAGTTGCGAGCTGCCATTATCGAAAATCAACCCAGAACACAACGTAAAAAATCTGTTCACGACAATTCTCCGGCTCATTCATCGATTACAAACAGCCACCGAAAACAAATCAATTGACTTTCAATTATAATAATGCCCCAAAATAACCAAACTAATCCTTCTCCATTTTTTAATCTGTATCCACAAATGAAACGATTTCACGCTGGAAAGAGATTTCAAATACATGTAAAGTTTATAGGATGAAATAATGTCAATTTTCAAGAGTTTGGGAAATCGCGCTTAAAGGGGATATAATGATTCTCGAATACTATTGGAAGAAATGCATTTGTCTCAGACAGGATTATTTAAAACAATCTCCCAAACCATTGTCTTCATAGTCAGTTTCTACAAACTTTTTGTACTATCTTGCTATCTTGCTAGCTTGGCATCTTGGAGAAAATATGTACATACGTAGTATTTGGAAAGTGGCTCATGGGGACTACTTTCTCATGTACCCAACGTTCATACCCATAGACATCAAGTACTTTCCTTGGATTTATCCATCAGCCTTCACGCCTGGAATGCTTTTTGATAGCCTTACCATAGCCAATGGAGTAACTGCTTTTCTTATAACCTTTTGAATTGTGAAATAATAATAAATTACTCTTAATATCGCAGGTGCGTGAACTTTTCATACGCTTAATTATTGAAAATAATATCAACAATTCCCAATGAAAATATGAAACAGAAGAAGACACAGAAAATAAAAAGATACGGTCGCGACTACGTTCCAAGTGGGGAGCTAGGGTTTCCCTCTGTGTAGTCTGATTGTAAAACTGTATCCAAGTTTGTAAGTTTGTCTTCATTTTACCCTGATAGATCTCTAATTCTTCTATTGATTTCCCGTAATATTGTGTGGATAGTCTGAACATAGATCGACAGACGTTCTGCGTTTTATGTCAATTAATAGAAGGGGTAACATATTAAAAGATGATTTTTATTATATCTTTAAAAATGAATTTTTTTTCTCATCTCTTAATAAGTTCTAATAGTATATACAAATTATCTGGTAAACGTTCAATCTATACTTTTTTCTTATCTTTTTAAACGTAAATATTATTCTATATTAATTATTATACTATACACCAATTATCTGGTAAACATAATTTTTTTTTGCTGTACTTATTATATATTTTTTTAGACTTATTATATTACCATATTATGTCAATACTAGCCTTTTCCCGTCTATTTTTGTAAAATGATACTTACTCGTCTATTTTGTAATATGACCTGAACTTGTCAATTTGAGTGTCCTAAAACGGGAATTGTTCCTAGTTGGGAATTCAAAGTTTTTCATTTTGTTGTTGAATAATGTGTGTGTGTTAAATAAATAAATATTATTATTATCATTATTATTAATATCTCTGATAAATGTGTTTACAACGCGTGTAGTGTACGTAATAAAGCTTGTGAATTATTTAGTTACAAATAACAATGTTTATTTACCTATCGCATTGGAACTCGGTCCGTGCAATAGCACGGTAGTGATACGACGGTCAAACAAGAGAAGATGTTAAAAATGCTCAAGGCAAAGTAATGCCACAAAAAAAGTTCACAGATTTTACTCGGTTTAAATTAATTTTACATTTAATTTAAAAAAAAAAAATTAAATGGATTTCTACGAATTAAACACGAAAACCATTAACAAGTGTTCATATTTACATGTGTAATAAATAAATAAAACATGAATTATTACTATGTATCAATCATTATATAGATACCTTAGTTCAATAGGGAAATACCTCAAAATTTCTGGGTTTTGAGTTAATGATAAAAAATGGTAAAGAAATTCTCCCTTCTCATATTTCAATAAAAAATAAGCCTAATTCGTCCTAATCATGTAATTCTTTATGGAATTATAATGAAATCAGCACATTCTTAATTCAATGGAGAAACATGTCAAATGTTTCCGTTTGGAACTTAATAAATGTAGCCATTTACACCTATGATAGGTTGGTAATTACTTACATGTTGCATCTATTGTTATGTTTTAGGTGGACAAAATAACTTTACATCAGAGCGATGTCTTTATGAAAAATTTTCAAATACAGTTTTCTCAAAATGAGGTATTTTGAGTTAGTTCCCTATTGAAATAAGATATCGATATTTTTTCTTGAATAGGTGATTAGAATATTTATTTATTTATTTAAACATACTAAGTACATTTTATTACAAATTGTAAGGTTGGTATATTCAAATTTACATTCTTAAAGTACCTTTTACGTATGTCCATACAATATTTTATTAATTTTGTCTGGGGCGGGAATGCTTCTTAACTAAGGAATGCTCGTGTGACTAATAATAATAAAAGGAAAGAAAGTGTGTGGAGTGATAGTTTGGAGAAGTGTAGAGAAGTTATGAAATCAAGAATTGCTATTGACTATGAATAAAAGTTTAAAGAAAAAATAAATGTTATTTTTAAGTTATTTTTATTACGCTAAGAAATTTTTATAATTTTCTTTTGTGTGTTAGTAAAGAATCATGAAAAATGTCTATTAAATTTATCGTGGTGGGTATATGTTATGATATTTAAAAGGACATTTTAAAAGTCGGTTTAATATTGTATTACTCTTAAATATTCAAATAAAACCTCGCATTTGACTATACCATAAATTTGCTTGAAAATAATAAGCAAATTTGTATATTTACAGCAGGTTGAGATAAAAATATTCGTGATGAGGGTATTTGAATCCTTGCTGCCGTGTTAATCAAAGGCCGCGAATTCTGAAAAGCTCCCGTATAGATAACGTTACATGATAGCTGCTGTAATTTGAATGTAGATGCTTGATATAAAGGGATGAAGATTTAAGGGTGGTTCGCCTCATTAGCTTATGGTGAAAACGCTTTGACAGGAAGCACTCAGCCGTACTGCGAACCGCCTGAAAACGAACTCACCTGAATCGTACATCCTGTACAGTGTACACTGTATACCCGCAACACAAACATCGATAAACAACGGTATTTATAGAATGTATTACGCGCAAAAATACACCCTCAGCCGTTCAAGTAAACAATCAGCGAAATTTGATAAGTACACAAAGGGGGTACCTGTCTTCACTGATGTATTAATTATAATCGCGGAATTTTACATAATTAATCCTTTTTACTATCAATAATGGCATTGTTGTGATTGCCAGGGGTATATTTGTGATATGGGTTCGACAAATTGCTCTTTAAAGCAAGGAATGGTTCAAATAAAGGGTTGCCAACAACGACGCAGTACCGGAGTAACCATAAGACAACAAGAACAACAAGAAACTGCCCACGGGTTGCGCTTCATTTAGGAGTTCCGCGAGAACCGATTTCGCAATCAGTCAGTCTATCCCCAGCGATCCTCAAACATCTTATGAAGACACTGGGTCATATCGTTGGATCCACGTCTCATCATCACAGTTTGCTATTCGCACTCAGATCTCGTCCCCGCTCTCTTCTCACAGCTCGAGAAACGCATAAGTTTCCACTCGCCGCTGTCGACCATTCTGAACACCTCTCACGCGTACTCTTGACCTAGATTTAAAAAAATGTTATGGAGGATCTCTTCAACTCTTCTCGTACTAATTTTCATTTCTTTGGCTATCCGTTGAATACAACCTCTTCGGTCTGCGATCACGATTTCCATCACTTTTTCTATATTTTCCTCAGCTATCACTGATATTGTTGGACCGGGTGGTCATCATCTTCACTGGACTCTCTTCCTTGCTCAAACAATCGAGTCCATCTTTTCTGACGGCCTCCATGGTCGAGGGGTAAGGCTCTCGACTACGAATCCGAAGGTCGCGGGTTCAAATCCCGGCGTGCGGAAGTAAATTTTATTTAATTAATTTGTGCTGTTCCACAATTAATTCATTTTATAATAATACGTAGTATATTTGCGCACGTTCCAGAGTGGAAGATACTCTCAGTATCATCCTGGTGAAAGACCACCATTCAGAATTGAAACCTTGCTTGAAATGGCCTTTAGCCGTATTTGGTGACCAGATCTGAATAGCCAGGTATTTCCTCACCTTCCTCTTCCCATTCTCCTTCCCCTCCACAATACCTTCAGCCACACAACATTCCCCAATTGGGGATGCCATAGTCTCACTGGCTCCAGACGGTTGGGAGCAGTTGGGACTCTTGTGGGGTATTCATATAAAAAAAAATCTTTTCTAACCCTCAACACTGTTCAAAACTAACTAACATCACACAGAGGGGTAAACAGATAAGATAGACTTTCACACATTTCTGTCTCGGCACACACGACTTCTTCTACCACTAACTTCCGTCTCATATATTCTCCTAACACTCCTATCTTCGTTCATCCTCTCTACATTCCCTAACCATCTAAGCGTCCCTTTCTTAATCTTAGCCATTACGCTTACATATTTACGCCTTGCATTCTTTCCGGATCTCTGCATTTTAAAGTTTTATTTAATTAAATTTTGGAATAACTAATTGAAGCTTAGAAATCGGAGAGGTGTGTCCCAGACACTATCTAAACATTTTGAATTAACAAATTAAGTTGATAATTAAGAATATTACTATAAATTTTAATGGCTTTCTTTATTTCTAAAGCTTCGAAATTATCTAATCTAATGCCAAAACCATTGTTGTGTAATATTTTAACGCCAGTGCTATGATTATAGGTATAATCTTTTTAGAGGTAAAAACCATGGCTTTTTAAACAATTACATGCTGTTTTACCGACATAAAAAGCCAAACAGTTGTTACAATTTAGTGTATAGATGTCGTCCTTATCTTTTGAATTAATTAGAAATTTACCAATATTTTTATTTGTATAAAAAGCCGGTCTTACTTCAGATGGAAGGTTATGATCATAATTTTTCTTCCCATAGCGTTAAAACCTTCCATCTAAAGTTTCCTTTCTTTTGTTGTATACCAACTATATATGTGTATTTTATTTACTTTTAAATGTTACCCCGATGAAGCTTGTTATTCAACATTAACACCGGTTGGTGTTAATTTAAAAATAAATTTGTGGTTTATAACAAAGTGTTTGTTTTATTTAATTCAATAAGTTATTACATAATTAAATATTAATCCTACACTTGTAGAAAAAGTCAACAGATGTCCCATATAAATATAATACAATCAATGGGTATATCCGAGACACTATCTAAAGATTACAAAAAATTCGGGTAGAATCTTGTAGTCATGATAGAAAGGTAGCAGCCAAAAGATGATATTGACAGTTCTTAGAAATCGAAGTATGATACTTGTAAAAATGACAGAACGGATTGGGGTAGCTATAGCTTAGTGGATTAGAGTGCACGATACCGGATAGACCATGAGGTTTTGGGTTCGATTCCCAGCTGTTAGCGTTATCTGTTTCTTTTCTGTGTCTTTTCGGTTTCATATTTCATTTTGAGAGTTCTTAATATTATCATCAGTGACTAAAATTATTATTTAAGTATTTATTTTTATTTCAACTGGAGCGTGCGACACGGTCCACTGTAAATATTTTTGACCAGTTTAAAGATGTTGCATCAGCAATACAAGAAATATATTGTCTATAGAAAAATAATAAATAAAAATGTATTGAAATCAGATTACCCTTATTACTCTAGGTTCGTTTTCCATTGAACACCCCTCGAGTAATAATGAATTTCCAAAACGTACATGCCGCCGCCATGTTCGCGCCGAGCTCATCTCGATCCAAATTGAGCACGTACAAATAATATTAGGTATATGGTACGAATACAACAAAATATGTTTCTGTCCTGACCTGTATTGCTTTACCTCCACCTGTACCATGCATCTAAACAGAAGGGACAGAAATGATATAAAACTGCAAACGGCAACAGAAAATAAACCCCTCCCATGTGATGTATTCACCGCGCGTTGTATCAGCAGTAAACAAAACGCTTTTCCGATAGTCTCGCAGAACGGCCATGGGTCGGGGACCATGACAAGGGTCAGAGCAAGAAGGCGATGGGAACGGTCTGGAGAAAACTGCCTATTGTATTGTGTCAGAACATGTCAGAGAGTGACAGAATAGTGGCAGAACAGTGACAGAACAGTGATAGAACACAGACAGAACAGTAATAGAACAGTGACAAAAAAGTGACAGAGCAATAACAGAACAGTAACAGAACAATGACAAAAAAAGAACAGAACAGTGACAGAATAGAAACAAAAATATGACAGTACTGTGACAGGAGAGTGACAGAACAGTCGTAAGACTAAACAGAAAACTACCATAGAATACAGTATTCTACTTGTCAATTTCTAAGCGAACAGTGACATAAAGTGACGGACCAGTGACCTAACAGTGTCAGAATAGTGACAGAAAAGTGACAAAACAGTGGTCAGAACAGTGACCGAAGAAGAACAGAACAGTGAAAGAACAAAATGGAACAGTGACAGAACAGTGACGAATGCGAGTGCCTAAACTATAAAAAACATTTAATCGCTTTAGGTACTCTTTTTCTATTTAAGATATTCAAAAAATGTTTAGGTGACCAATCAATTACTTGTATTATTTACCGTATGTATTAACAAAACATGGTCATTTTTACCAAACCCCCTCAACCCAGGCCAGGACACTGAATCAGTTGACCTACCATTCGTGTAAGTTTCTCCTATATAATTATTTTATAAGGCATTCTACCTCTATTGAATTATTACCATTAAAATCTTTTTAACTGTTCCAATTAAGTAGTTATACACGGTGTCCGGAAACTAGTAGTACAAGCGGGAAGCTGGGGAATCTGTATCATAGATTTGACGTTCAAAATTTTATTTATTTATCTTTTATTAATCGCTACTACTGTAAAACACGTGCCTATTTCAATTTCCAATCTATCTTTGTCTCAAGGCATATGCAATTCTATTCTATTTTATATATTTTCTCTTACCTTGGTTATAAAATATCAAAAACATCATTTACAATCACACACCTAAACAATGTCTTAAAATCTAACTTCCATATAATATCTTTCTTCTTATGTTAATTTTATTTCAACTTTTCTTTTCTTTCTCGTTTTTATTATTATTTACGTTTGTGGGATTAAACTTACTTTCTTTATTTTTTTTTAAATCTTCTGTTAACCTTTAAAAAAATCAATATCGTATTTATCCTTGCATATATGGAATTTTCCAGTGAAACAGACACCGATCAATCCTTTATATGTTATGTTTTATTAAGATTAAAAATAAAATTTTAAAAAGTAGACAAAAACCGCATAAAAGTTCCAACTTCGGACTCGCTTTACTCGTAAACGGGAAACTGACGAAATAGATTCACCAGTTTCCCGCTTGTACGGCGAATTTCAAGACACCGTGTATAAGGTAGAATAAGTTACAACACATTTATATAGAAGGATCTTACATAAATAGAAGGCTAACTTGATTCAGTATCCTGGCCTTAGTTGAAGTGGTTTTGCGTTTACATACAGCGTTCCTAACTGCTAACGTTTTTCTGCTTAGATATTCTGGATGCAGTGACGCACGGCTTGGCACGCACGACCCCCGGCGCGCTGGGCGCCCGCGCGCTCGTTCTGGAGGGGCAGGGGGCCGACACGAGCGTGCTGCGCGCCGCCTTCGCGCCCGAGCCCGAGCCCGAACTGGACCTTCAATCTCCGTGGCAAGTTCAATTATCTCACTTATTTGTATGATTTTTTTATTGGTGTAAGGAAAATTTACTCTCAACCCAATTCGTGGAATTATTTATGGAAAAAACAGCCTTAAATAAGCACAACACTGACGTTAGTTGTACGCTCAGAAATGATTTAAAAATATATATTTCTATAGGTAGGTACTTAATCATTTTATTGACAGCTAATAAATTTTTAAAATTAAAACAATATGTATTACTACACAACCTCAATAAGTGGTGTCCATTGTCGTGGAGTTTGAGTTAATCGTGTGAAAGAATTACTGTACACCTTGCTCGAGTAATGTTATATCGCATCAGAAGTCCAACTACACGGAGCCTGTGGCACCAGTGGCGTGAACAGAGTTTGTAATGGGGGTAGGCAGTGGGAAATTTTTTAAATTAATTTGTCGTTAAAACTTACCCTAGACAACTCCCTTCGTGCAAGTAGTCGCTAAGAATAGCTGTGGCCGACATTGGCTGGGATTACCTAAGCCACATCAAATATATTTCCAAATGAGCGCTTATTTATGCATATTACACGCCAATCACTGAGTACAAAAAATTTCGCTAAATAAACATAGACAATATTTTGAAAGAATGCCAACATAATGTATCATGATTTCGTCAATAAAGTTGTACTAACAGATAGCACTGATTGCTACATTTGCTGGCATTACCAAAAAGCACTGCTTTTTATACAGTAACAAAAACAAGTTGTCCCTTGAAGGGCATTGCGCACACGTGAACGTTTTTTTTGTTGTCTAAAATAAAGTCAACATTTGAACATGACATGTGCGCTGTTTTGCTTACAGTAGATTTTAGACGAAATTTTTTTCATCCAGATTTTATATGGGTTGTCTTTTTCTATGGAAAATTCTATATAAAATTTCATGGACAAGACAATCTATATCGAAACCGGAAGAAAAAACTATCGTATAAGAACGTCTTTAGTTCCTGCGTTTGACACCACAGTGCATCGCGCGTGGCAATGCGATTCGTAGTTGGTACGTCGCGCGTATTTTTGAATGTTTAGATCAATCAACTTCTGGCAATAATTTTATTTTTATTTTTATTTATATTTTTATCCGAGTAAGGCATTGCTTACATGCCTATACGAATGGCACGCCTCTGCGTGTCACTATGGCGTCACTGTTTGACAAATGTTGTTAGACTTACATTGTGGAGGAGAACAAGAATTAAGAAAAACCTATTTACTTTTTTTTCCTTTTAATTTAATGTACTAGTAAATCAAATTTAATAATGTCGTTATTAATATCGAGCAGACGGGAAGAACTTTCTCAATTTGATTCAAAGAACATTTACAATGTTATATAATAATATTTTCAAATTTCATAGAACATCCCTTATTTAATAATACCGTCCCGCTAGACAACAACGAGCATAAACCCTTCCATATAGAAAGAAAGGGTCTTAGATTAAATTTGCTTGAACAATGATCTTAATGTAACATTAATTAATAATGTAAGGAAAATTATTTATTCTCCACTTTTCGGCATGTTCACAAGATCTAAACAATATAACACATTTAATAAGTCAATGGCATTCGCGTCATTAAAAAACAATTAAGAAAATATTATCATTTAATGCGGGGAAAATAGATTTCAAAGTACTTCACGGAATGGAGAATCTATAGTCACAAACATTATCTTAGTAATTCGGTTTCATCGGTATATCGGTCCACTTGTCGTCTATATTGACTGTAAATAGGGGTGGGTCTTCCAGTCGCCGGGCTGCTAAGTATGTGAGAGTCGAACCAGAATTCTCCAAAGTGTAGAAGAGGCGTTGTGTGAAGGAATAGCAGAGTCAAAGGCGGTGTAGAGATGTCCAGGTGCGAAGAAGAGGCGAGTGGAGAGGAGCGGTCGAGTTGGTTGTTGCGTGTCCGAGTGTGTGACAGTGAGAGTGACCAGCGGTTGAACTTTGAACTTTGAATTTATTTGTTCACAGAGATCCTAAACAATGAGTTTACTGGCTCTAACATAATTATATAAGATTATCTATTGATACTTTACGGTGATTTTAATGAATTTGGGTTTGTTGAGTGAGAACTAAAAACTATACTGCGGCTGTATGCAGGTTTTAATTTATTCCTTACGTGGGACATTCTTCGGTTTCATATATTTGAATTTATCATTTTCGCTGTAATTTGCGAGCGTATTTATGGTTGGATTTGAGTGGCCTTTTAGGCCGCCGTAAAATTTAGAAGCCTGAATGAAATCGTTTATCAACGAAATGTTGGAATCGTTGTGGAGAGTAGAGATTTTACTCCACTTGGGGGCATTTAGCGCGAGTCTAATGGCTTTGTTTTGGAATAATTGGATTTTTTTAATGTGATTTGCAGTAGCATATCCCCAAATTTCACATGCGTACGTGAAACATGGGCTTATTGTTGTTTTGTATAGTAGAAGTTTATTATCCGTTGATAGACGACTTTTCTTGCCCATCATCGGGTAGAGTGCGGAGAGGTATCTATTTGCAGATTTAACTTTTTCGGTGATATGTTTCTTCCAGGTGAGCTTTGAGTCAAGCGTGACACCTAGGTACTTGATTGACTTTTCCCAAGGGACCTTTTCCCCAAACAGTCTAATGAATGAGGGCTGTTTCGGCAGTGTCTTTGAGAAAACGGTCGCGGCGCTTTTAGTTGGATTAATTGATATTCTCCACTTTTTACACCATTCTTCGGTGAGAACGGCTTGCTGCTGAACCCGCTTTGAGGCGGTGGGTTCGGCAGTTGAACTAGACATGATGTTAGTGTCATCCGCAAATTGGGTGATTTTAATATTGTGATTTATAGGTTTTGGGATATCGCTAGAGTAGATATTGTACAAGGATGGAGAAAGTTGACTGCCTTGAGGGACCCCGGCTGAGAGGGGGCGTATTGTGGAGTAAATATTTTCTGTTCTGACTTTAAAGGATCGATCTCTTAGGTAGCTAGCTATCAATTGCGTAAGTCTTAAAGGGTAACCTAGAGCATTCATTTTATATAATAGGCCATTATGCCAGACTTTGTCGAAAGCTTTACTTACGTCGAGTGAAAGAATGACTGTTTTTTTATTAGTATTAAAGCCCTCCGTGATGTGTTCAACAACACGCAGGAGTTGATGAGAGGTTGAATAACCTGCTCGAAAACCATGTTGAAAATCTGGCAGGAATTTACTGTCCCGAGTAAAGGCGTTTAGTCTTGTTAAAATCACTTTTTCCAGGATTTTACCTACGGATGGAAGGAGGCTAATAGGCCTATGATTCTCCGTTAATAGTGGGTCCTTGCCTGGTTTTGAGATTAAAATTACATCAGCTATTTTAAAATCCTTAGGAAAACAACGCAGTCGGAGCGATGCGTTGCATATGGCTGTCAAGGCGCAGATGCCTTTTTTTGGTAGGTATTTTAAAATTTTGTTTGAGATGCCGTCAGGACCGGCTGCTTTTTTTTCTTTATTTTTTTAATAATTTTAATTATTTCTTTAGGAGTTGTGCACCTGATTGGGGGTCTTCAGGATCTAGATTTAATATAGATTTTACTTTTGAATCCACTTTTGCGACGAAAACTGGGTTATCGTGTTCCGTGTTGGGACTGAATTGATTTTTAAGGCTATCTGCGAAGGCTTCAGCCTTATCCGCAGCGGAGTATACTAGTCCGTTTGGGCCTTGAATTGGTGAGATTTTTGTTGTCGGGCATCTAAGTGATTTGGAGAGCTTCCAGTAAGCTGCTTTGTCGTCTTCTAATGTTGCAAATTCACTGAGGGCATTTCGTACCTCTCTGTTTAAACGATTAAGATGTTGTTTAACTATCGGATTGCAAGATCTCTGCCATTCCTTTCTCACAAGATTTTTTTCCCTATTAAGATCTTTGATCTCTTCGGGTATTCCGTGACGTGTTGTGTCGTTGGGAATCTCATCGGACGCTTCGGTGATGCATGATTTTAAAGTTTTAATTAAATTGGAAGTGGCAACATTTAAAGTGGCTTCGTCGGGAATTGAGGTAGGTATTATTATGTTTTTGCTTAGAAGTTCGTTGAATTTATTCCATTTTATTTTTGTACGTGGAGGATTATCGGGGACCAGAGGGTTTGAGCCTCCTGTTAATGTTAGGAGGACTGGATCGTGGTCAGAAGTTAATTCATTGAGTACTCGGAGGGAGTGTAAATGACTCGTGTTTTTGAGGATGACGATATCGATCACGTCCAGCCTACCGTTGTGATGATGTATCGTCGGTCTATCCGGAGCATCGACTACGATGGGGTTTGTACTCGCATACTTTGCGAGTACGATCCCTTTAGAATTTTCTCGTTGGCTATGCCACGATCCGTGCTTTGCGTTCATGTCACCAGCTGTTATAGTGGGGACATTTTCGGCCAAGAGTTTATCTAATTCTGACGGAATTAGTTTACGTTTTGGGGGTGCGTAGATGGAAATAAATTTGAGCGGTCCTGAAGAGGTATTTATTATTACCGATGTGGATTCAATGTTTTCATTAGAAAAGGAATGTGCTAGACGGTGATCAATGTTATTCTTAACCAAGATGGCGGTTCCGCCTCCTTT
This sequence comes from Halesus radiatus, assembly GCA_022606495.2. Taxonomy (NCBI): domain Eukaryota; kingdom Metazoa; phylum Arthropoda; class Insecta; order Trichoptera; family Limnephilidae; genus Halesus; species Halesus radiatus. Next base: position 4,086 of record JAHDVE020011249.1, on the reverse strand, counting down.
GTTGGCAAGTCTGTCGTCACGGTAGGTGATATAATTTGGTATTCTGAACTTACCTGATGGCTTAAGCCACGTCTCATTAATGAGAAAGACTTCCATACCAAAATCGTGAAGGAATTCTATTATCTCTTCCTTGTGAGACGAGACCTGGCCATTGGCGTTCCAATAGGCCGTCTGTAGGTTATGAGGCTTGACATTGTTTCTAGACATATTGAGTTTTTAGGTAAGACTAGATCTTGGCCAGCTCCGCGGTGGCGTTTTGGATCATAAATTGCAGCTCTGTGGCTTTTTCCGTTAAAACCTGGATATGTACGGGGTCCGCTGCGGGTGGAGTGGGCTGAGGAACGGAGGGTCCCTGGGAAGCTTTGGGTGCTTCTGGTTGTCGCTCCAGCCGGTATTTTTGGCTGGGGATCTGGTTTTTGTAAGCCCTATTGTCCCTTTGTGGGGCACGGGGATTGAAGTAGTGTGGCTCGGGCCAACTACGGTTAGAGGGTGGCTGGGAGACCGGGGCGGCCCTGACTGCGGCTTGAGGGGTGGGCAGAGTTGGAAAATCAAGAGTATTAAGCGGATGCGGACGCCTTTGTGAAGAGATTTCTGGTCGTTCTTGATTGTAGTTATTATTTCTAGAGGTTTTAATTTGTGTATTATTACTACTAATATTGTTGTAGTGATTACTGTTTCTATATTGCGATCTATTGAATTGATAGTTATTGTTGTAATTTTTATTTTTGTTTGGGTTGAAGTTGGGTTTACGGGGTCTGGCGGGACACCCTCCGTAATTGGCCGTATGGGCCCCGTCGCATAGAGCACACTTAGCTGGTGTGCTCCGGTCCTTCGTACACTCCGAGGAGCGATCTTGACCCGCGCATTTTACGCATCTTTCTTCGCCATGGCAGCAAGTGGCCGAGTGCCCGTGAACTTGGCAGCGGAAACACTGCCCTACTCGCGCTTTGTTTCTTAGAGATTCTACCTGGATCTTCAGACGGAAGATCGCAGTTAGGGAGTTGAATATCGATTTCCCCAGATCATTTTTCGTCAGAGTGACGAGCACGAGGGGGATGGGTTTCTTGGTGCGCCCGTCCTTCATCCGGTGCACCGAAATCACCGGATACATGCGGATTAGTTCGTCCTTAATATCCTCGGAGGGGATGTCCTCCAGAATACCTCTGAGAACCACCCTCAGGGGCTTCTCCTCGGGAGAAGGAAGGAGTGAAACTCCACTTTTCTCGCGATGAGGTTTCTGGTTATTGCGTGGTGGTCACGCGGCGATTTTGTTAATAGGTGGAGGCCGTTACCCATATTCTTTGCAGAAAAGTCAATACCCTTATCCTCCAAAGATCGGAGAAGGGCCATGGTTTCTGTCTTTTTGTGGAGTACGATGGTGGGATTCTCATCGACTTCTTGCGAGCAGAAGGCTCTTCTGCGTTAGCCTGGGAGGTAGCTGAGGGCTGATCCTCACGCGAGGAGGAGGCGCGAGCTATGGGAGAGGGAGTCCTCAGTACATCGTACCGATTAGGAGTGTTGTTTACGACAGCCTCAGTGAAGCTCTTTTTAGAGCGCGGCGATGAACGTGGCGAGCCGTTGGGTGAACCAGCGGTTGTCTGTTGCGGAGTATTTATTGCACGCGATAGAACCGGGTGCATTTTTATGGATGAACGCTCGATCCGCCCCGTGTTATCGAGGTACCGTTTGATATAGCGTTTTGGGTTCTTATTTGTTTAATTTACAAATATCTAAAATTATGCAAGCAACAGAACTCTCTCGACCGATTCCACTCATTTAACTCCCTTCTTCCCACCATTTTTATTAAGATCACAATCGAATATACAATTTTATTCTGAGGGTCCCAACCTCGAGAGTGTGCGGGAGAATTCTTACAACTACTTAATAGTAACATTTGTATACCTAATTTATAATCAGAAATGTTAACGAGAGTCCCACCGTTTAATATATATTTGTGTTTTTCTATGATGAATATAGCAGTACTCTCGTAATCCTCAATTTAATTTTTGGGTAGTTTGCGTTTTTACGGGGGCATTTTTCAAATCCCTCGTACATTTAATGGGTTTGACCAATCGCTTTCCGTCTTGTTGCTTGGACAGCGGAGGGGGGATACGACGTAAATAGAGCGTTTCGTGCCCCGCCTCTGTCAGTCTAGCCAGCGAAGTGAAGGGGATGGCACGTAAATACGGCGTAAAGTAGCGTCATCTTGGTCATATGATGAAATGCACCGTTACGTTCGATACAATCGGTAATAAATCTATTTAGGCACTATGAAAATAGAAATCGGGTGGGGGTAATAAATAAATCATCTCAACGTGGCCTAACCACAGATTCTAAACATTTTCTATTTTGGGATAGGTAAGACCACATTTTCAAAATTAAATTTCTAACTTTTCTAACTAAACCACGACCCACGTATGTTCCACATTATAGACCTAAACTCTGTACATGGGCCGTGAAAACAATGTTCACCGACCCATTTTAAGCCTAGTGTAACTTTATTATGCGTATGTTTGATCAATATTAATTAAACATTATATTAAATGTACGTACCTGTTCCATACTAAATCAATTTTTGTATGTCTAAATAATTGTACTGGGTCAGTGAGGTTTCACTTTCGCATTGCGTGGATACCCCGATAAAAGCTGTGCACAGGGGCGCATTTACCGCGATTAGTTGTTGCAAAAAAAGTATATATTCATTTATTTTTTTTAAAGTTAGATAGTTTATTTACATTAAGGTCTCGTCAAGAAAGGTGCATACATATCATGTTATTATAATAAAACAGTAAATATAAAAACAAAAATACATAACGAGGGTACAAAAGTACAAGGAAAATTAGAAACAAAAAGGGTATAAAAAAACATAGAAAATCATATAAAAAGGGGAAAAGAAAGAATAAAATATTAATACAAAAAATCTTTTTCACATAAGCATTTTTCCAGCATATTTCTGAAAATAGTTCTCAATTTTTTATTGAAATGGGTAACACGTTGTAAATTTTTTGGACATAGTATTTTAAGATTCTTTGGCCGTATTTATTTGGGTACCTGGGAATTAGAAGTTCATCGTTTGCAGTTAGTCTTGCGTTACGAGCATGTACCACTATTTTGTTATATTCAAATTGAGATGTATGCTGATTCACAATTTTAAACCTCAATATAGCACGAACGGGTAACAGATTCACAGAATTGTACGGCAATGATTTAGGTACACCATGTCTTTGTTCATATTCGCTTTGCTTAAGAACAATTTAGCTATGGAATATTGTACATTTTCAACTAAATTGAGATTTGTTTTTTGTTGAATTTCTCCCTGTAAAGGATTCCGTCAATTATGGATATAGCATTATTAGGGTATTTCATGGAACAAAGAATTTAAGTTTATAAAGTCTCCTCACTTACTATACATAATTAGTAAATTTGCAAAAAGGTAATTTAAAAAATCTCCATCTTATGAGATACTTGCTAAGAAATTGTGCCGGAATAAAATAACAATAGCAGTTTTCGAAAAGTGTGTAAATGTTTTTTTTTTCCAAAAGTTGGTTAAAATATTATTTGAGCAGTCGATCGATACATACGAATATGTATACTCTTAAATGAAAGTCATTTTATTTTTTTAATACACGCGCTGTAACAAATTATAGGTAAAATCAACATTTATCTCGTGAAAACGGATAAATGTTGATCCATGTTGAAAGCACCTATTTGGGGTGCCAAGAGGCCTTCCACACGCCCGGTTTGCCCAACATTAAAAAATCCATCACGTGGAAAGGTTCGACCATCCGGTCGTCCTTTCCTAAAGTTGGTAGGCTTGACTTTAGGAAAGGACAACTGGATGGTCAAACCTTTCGACGCCATGGGTTTTTTTAGTATCGGGCAAACCAGTCGTGTGGAAGGTCCAATCTCATAGGCCATGAAGTTCTGGTCAGATTCTATGGCATCGGAGCGAAGCCGGAGTGTTTAGTTTGTTGATTTGATTTTTCGATTTTCCAAGATCGCTGTGTTAATTATCCGAATTATTTATACATTCACAATCGACGTTTGTTGTTCTGTATGAATATATTTTTTTGATTCTTTCATTTT